>JANHAO010006270.1:0-21581 GCA_026873985.1 Saraca asoca
GGCTATTTTGCATCCTCTTATAGATTATATATTAGCCCGTTTTTTAACAAAATAAAAAGCATAATTATTTGTAGCCCAATAGAAGTATTATAAAATAATTCTTACAGAAAATGCATATTTATTTGAAATTTAGTCGTGATAATATTAAATTAATATTTTTTCAGTATTAATTTGATATCTTTTCAATTTTTTATATATTAATTTAACAATTTACTAAAAATAAATAAAGAATTAATTAACCTTATATTTAACTTTAAATTTTAGAAAAAAAATATAAGATTAGACTGCATCGTGTCCTCGCACCCGTAAATATGTCTTGCTTTGCATATATACTTGTTGCATGGATAAAGGGGATATATATTACCTTTCAATTCTTTCCTCAGATGATTTGTTGAGAGTTCGAAGGCAAAATGCTGAGCTTCTGAAAGAAGAAACTTTCTAGGATACCCCCAAAAGCAGAAAGAAAGTAAGCAAAAGACAAAGGAAAGATCGGAATCGTGTTCCACTAACAAGGTAGGAAATAGTGCAAACAAAGGCAACAACACCTTTGTGGTGCTGATATTTTCCGCAATAATAATTTAATTCAATAATAAAGCATTTTTTATGCAGTTTTTTTAGTCATATTTTAATTAAATGCAACTTGCTATTATATATATATATATGGTTGGACAAATTTGATGAAAAAGAGGTGAAAATTTTATTCTCTCCTAAATTTTTACAATATTTCACTCTTGGCCTTTAATTTGAACAATAATAAGGAGTGACAATTTTTTATATGACGCGATAAAACGATATGAACATAAGAAGCCTTACACTAATTCAAGTTAAGTTTATACGAGTTCATATTATAAATAGGTCAATTTATTTAACATAAATAATAAATAAACAGGATAGGATTAACTCAAAATTAAATAGATTCATATATCAACCCATTTAAGAATTTATATTAAAATTTTAAAAATATTATTTAAAAAATAATTAATAACTAAATTATAAATAACTATATATAATAAGAAAATAAAATTAAAATTTTAATAAAATAACAATAAAAGCTCAATATAGTAGCTAATCAAAGATTAAAATATTTTTAATGAAATATAATAAGTAATTAAATTTGATAAATTGATTTATAATATAAATTTTATTAATTAAAATTATTAAATAAATTGACCTATGTTAACACGCTTAATAAATGGATTGATTTGATATAATAAATTTATTATTCGAATTGAATTCAAATTGAGCTTATTTGGCCTGTTATTATTCTTTAAGATGATACGAGGCTAATATATGAATCTGAATTATTATATCTAATGATAATCTTTCACTATAATTATAATTATAATCACATTTCAAAATTATAATTCGAATAATTTTTTCTAAACTTTTATTTTATACAGGATTAATATATTTATATTTGTATCAGCGATGTATAACTATTATATGTGATGAAGATATCTCGGATTATTCTGTAGTGCTAGTGTATGACTGCGACATGCAAAGTCTCAAATTTATTAATTTGAAATTTAATTATTATATATTAAGACAATTCAGATTATTCTTTTAAATCACATTATTCAAGTATAGTAATTGTCACGCTGTATATGTGTTTCATGATATGCTAATTTGTGTTGTTTTGAAAGGAAAAAAAAATAGTATTTCATGCAATGCTATAGTATAAATATAATTTATAGAAGCTGAAATAAAAACCCATTTTCTATTGGATCTTTCCCTTATGATTTGGGTACATTTTGTATAGTTGCCATAAGTGTCTTCAACATTATAGTTTGGATCATATGATCATTTTCTTGACCGTTTACAAAAGGTTACACAATTCTAATCATCTAAGTTTTGGCTTTCATTAAAGATGTCACATGGAAAAAGCAGACCAACGCATTATGCAGCAAAAGACAAGTGCTTCCAATGGATCCTATACACATCTCGCTTTGTCATCATTATGGCAACACAGCCATAATTCAATTATAGAAAATACTTACTTCACTTCTCCCGAATATAAAACAAATTGTTCAATTCATTCTTTTTTATCTTTAAATTTATTTATTTATTATTTTTAAAAATTAAGAATGCATTAATTATTTTTTATTATGTTTCAATATGTATTTGAAAAAATTTGTATTAATGCATAGTTTTGTGAATATATTTTATATTTTTCTCAGATTTTTTCGTTGAAAGTTAAATGAGAAAATTTTCAAATTTTTTAATAAAATTTTGAATAGTGATGTTGTAATTCTTTGTATATTTATTATACATAAAATTCATACACTTACAATTTTTGTGAAAAAAATACAAAATTTTATATAAAAAATTTGTAACTTTTATGTTAAATTTTCATAAAAATTCATAAAATTTTTAAATATGTATTGAAGTATTACTCTTATTTTTAATTTTTGTTTCTATTATTTCTACTAAATGCGCAATTAATTCAAACATTATTTAACTTTTAATGCATGATAAATTAGTAAATATAATTTTTTAATTTGTCATTATTTAATTACCTCTTTTAACTTTTGAACAATTATTTTTGCATCATGCAGCAGCGGACAATGGATCCTGCAAACATTAGTTTGTCATTGTGAGTATTGAGTACATCATAAGAACTCGAGTACATTGCATGCTTCCTATAACACTCGCATAATCCAATTAAACAATCTACAATTCCTTGCAAAACATTAAAAAAAAAGTCAAAGTTTTGATAATAGAGTAATATCTTATTTTTATATATTTAATTTTTTTTTAATATCTTAAATTTGAATTTACATCAAGTCACTTGTCATTCAATAAAAAAAATTATAATTATTATAATTTCATGTGCTAATCTTTCTTTGTCGATGAAAATCGATAAATATTCATTTGGTAGTCCTTTAAGCTTCTATGGAAATCGAAGGACAAAAGTCGTAACAATATTAACAAAGATTGAAATTACAACTTTTATATGCAGTGAAGATTATGTCATATAATATAAATATAACAAATATTGTTTCTTACTCGCTTGATGAAATTGCAAAATCTCACGAGGAAGGCGCAAGCTACTTTTTGGGCCTGTCTCCAGCAGTATTAAATGTTAGGGTTTGTGTGCCAAATTCTAAAATTAGTTCTAATTGATTTAACGTAAAATCAGTAATAATATAGGACAAATTAGAATCCAATTGGGATTCATGTTTTAGCTCATTTTCTATTTTCCATCAATTATTTCAGATATAAAAAACTCAACATATTTAATTTTTATTAACATGAAGATTTATTTTTCTTATTCTAAAGAAAATAAGAAAAGTAATTTTTTTAGATAGTGGCTAAAAGTTAATAAATGAATTTTAGTGAAGTAAATATAATAAATCAATAAAAGTAAAATATTAATACATAATTTAATAAACACAAGAACTCTATTAGTTAAATTTAACATTAGTTAATGACAAGAATTTGATTAAAAATAATTTTAAACTTTAGGATGTAATTATACAAAATAAAATTATAAGAACTAAATTATAAATTTAATAAAATTATAAAAACTAAAATATCTATTAACCCTAAATTTAATTTAGTAAGTCTTTCTCATAATTTTAAATTCTATAAAAGTACGAGAAAGTAAACTATAATCATAATGCATCGTTGAATAAAAATATTAATTAAAATATATTATTTAAATGATAAATAAATCTATTATTTATCAAAATTTAAAAAGTATATCAAAATATTTTAAAAATTAAATATATTATCTTTTTGTCTACATCAAATTGGCAAATGAATATTTCAAATAAGATGCAACCTCCTTACTTCTAATTTGAGAATTGTCTTCATCTTTATAAAGTTTCACATTAGTCAATTTTTTTTTTCTTGTATCATGTCATTCATTAAAATTTCTTAAAAAATCCAATCATCTCTATAAATGTAAATCATTAATAAACAATTACTTTCAATATATAAAAAGGAAGATTCATCTCGTCAATAATCAAAAGAAAATATTATGCAATTTTGTTATCTCATACTCGAACAAAAGCAAAATGGTTGCAAGAATAAATACTAAACAATCTTATAAATTTGACACAAATTTAAACAGAAAAAATTAAATAATCATTAAAAAAATAAAAAGTTCTTTAATTTTTCACTTATAAAAGCATTCTCCATAACTTTAAAAGATGAGAAAATAAGAATTTTTTTTGTAGAAATAAAACAAGAGTGAGAAGGGATTTTGAGATTAGAAAGATTTAAGGAGAGATGCTTCTTTAACCATGGAAGAAACAAAGTGCACAAGAAAGATTTTACGTTTAAAAAAAGTGACTATGAAAAAATTAGATAAAAAAACTAATCTCAAATAAAACTGCTTAAAAACAAATTTTCACTGTAATTTTGTTTACATAAAAATAAGTTTTTTAAATATTAAGTAAAAAATAAACATATAAAATTTAAAAACCATCATGATATACCCACTTAATTAGTTTTTAGGGAATGACAAACAGTTTTCCGATGTCCAGTTGGAGTTGCAACTTTCTCCATGCCACCTGTGTTGTTCATAAAAAAGATTAATTTATTCCCTATTTTTTTTTTACAAAAATTACATTTTTTGTTGCAAATTTCATAAATAAAATAACAAAATAATTACAAAATTTCATCACTTGTATTTAAAAAATAAAAATTATTATGTGCGCACTTGAATTTGCACATAAGTTTCATATATTAGAGTGAGATACATGAACTTCACATTTATGATTCATATTATAATTTTTGTGGAAAAATTATGTACATGTTATTGTATGTGTATATTAAAAAATTATTACATTGCTATTATTTTATTTTTATTTTAATTTCACATTACAGAAAAGTAACTTTCGAGTGAGAATATAAGCTTGGATCATTCTACCTAGAGTCATTTTAAAATTCAAATTGAAGTGTTGATAATAGCAGCAAATTATCTGCATGCATGTTGTTGAAATTGAGTATTATTACGGTAAGATTATGAAAGCAAAGGCAATGAAGAACGTTGATACTTTGCGGTGAAAAAGGAAAAGCAAAACAAAGTGGCATTAAAATATGCAAACATCCAAAAGCAAATTAAATGGATCTGAAATATTTCAGCACAACAAATGGTCCACTCCACACGGAATTTCAATTGCACTTTCAAGAACCACTTAAAACGGAAAAGAAAGATTGAAGCTTTGAAAGGTGTGAGCAAAAACTCACCGATTAAAAGGTATGATGTATTTTTTAAAATAAAAAAAATTAAGAGTGAGATACCTTATTCTAAATACCAAGGTATATCAACTCTCTTAATTTTGGAAAGATTCCTTGTTCTCATCCCATTTCGTTATTAAGATTCATGTATTTAATTTAAATCTTGCATCAACAATCTTAAAAGGTTAAACGATACATAAATGTTATTGTAAACTCTTAAAATGGCCGGTGGCTTACTCAGGCCTTGGATAGAAGTAATCTATCATATTTCTAAATTTTTTGATAAAAAAAAAAGAAAACATTATATTTTACCTATCTATTACTCTAATTTTAATTTATTTATCCATAATTTAAAGTGTCTCAAAGCGTTAACATGTAATTTGCATCGTTAACATTTTATTTATATGTACTAATTAATTTTCTATTTAAATTTAATGAATTTTGTTAGTTACGTTTTTTCCTAATTTTCTAATTTTTTCTTCTATCTAAATCTGAAATTTTGAAGAAAAATTTGCCTTTGATTTATATAAAATTTCTTTAATTTCAGATTTAGGTAAAAAGAAAAAATTAAAAATAATGATGATATAATTAGAATCAAATTATAATTAATTAAAGAGCACTAAATTATTATATGACAAAATCTATTAGATTTAAATGAAAAATTAATATAGATGAATAAAATGTAAATTAATAATTTTTTTTATGATAATTTAAATCATAGATGAATAAATTAAAATTAGAATTATATTATAAAAAGGTAAAATGTCTTTTTCTTTCTTTTAAGAAAAAAGTATATCTTTCGGTGGCCTCTTTGCCAAGGAAGATTTTATCAATTAAGCTAACAACCCTCCATGATGATAATTTTTCGTCTTCCTAGAAGAGATACTCTTGATCATGAAATCATTTTGTAACCTACAAAAAGAGGACTTAAAAAAACATTAAACTCAAATGTTTCGATCAAAATTTTAAAATTTGTTATATTAAATTAATTGTTTGTTGTTTTCAAAGGTATATTAATAGATATATAATTTTATCATATTTACATAAATTTATTTTTACATTAATAATTTGAATGATAATACCTTAAAAGTGAATGGATAAAATGAGGATTATTAAACCAAAATAAATATATATATATATATATCTCTTTGGGATCAAATGTCATAGTATGTAAAATTAAATATCAAAGATATAGCATGATTAATAAAAAAATTTTCGAAGTCATATTACATATATATATCCTAAAAATTAATATAATTATTAAATTTTAAAACTATCGTAGACATAATTAGAGGTCTGCCGGTTGGTGTGTGAAAGACATTCAGTTGTCGTTACAGTTGGTAAGTTACTTAGAGTTCAAGTCTCACCTGTTTAGTTGGTTGGAAGTAGGACTTAACTGGTCTTATTTTTTTACTTGGGTACCACTGTTTTAAAAATTGGATTAGACATATATCGGAAAAGTCAGAGTCATAATTATAATCTATTTACTTGAATTGGTTAAATTTATGATCAAATTAAATGATGTTATAAATATAATTTATATAAATTTATTATAAAAATAAATAATAGGTAATCTATAATATAAATAGAAGCTCATATTTTAAATAAAAATAAAAAATGGAAAGAAATTAAGTAAATTAATGAGTTTTAGTCAATTAAGTGTTAAATTTTTTTTCTTCTAATTTTTAGTTACATATAGATTTATTAAAACAACCTTTAATTGAAAAAAACTAAAAAAAAAAAATATGTAACCGATTTTCTGATTTTCGAACCAATTCGAACTGGTTAAGTTTTTGACACTCGGGGCAGGTTCGCAGGAAGCAAAATGTCAAGAAAATTAGAGTTCTCTGAGTGGGTACCACAAATTGAAGACGGCATTGCTAGAGAATCAAATGGAGAAGCAGTTGCTCAAATTTCAGATGATTTGCTCATAAGAAACTGCACCGAACCTCTTGCATCGATTGTAAGTGGTACTATCTTTTTTAGAAACAATAAGATGCTACTTACTTGAAAAGAGAGTTATACTTGGTCCTACACATTAAGTAGTTGAAGATGTCAACAATTTAATCATTTCCTTAGTTCCTGGTGTACCGAAAAGCGATTTAAGTAGTAATAACTCAACTCAAGAGGATGTCAATAGTCATAATCAAGTTTGAATTGTATTTACCAAAGTTCTCGAATGCTTAGAATTTTCAATCTTTCAAATTATGAGTTAAAAATTAAAGATCGGTATACCTGCTATATTGATGTGAAGTATTGACCAATCATTTGATCTATATAATGGTATTAGTTAGAAAAATTGTTAATTTTATCTATAAATAATTTTAAGGTGTAAGTAACGGCGGTTTCTTGAACTTCACGCTAAAAATAATATTTATATTTTTTTTCCAAATTTTTAGTTGTTGAATCCCAATTTTTTATAACACAATACACAAACTATCCCAGTTGTCGCAACCTAACACATTAATTTAACAATATATATAGGCCAAACTATTTTTATATATTTATCATTAAGTAAAAGTTGAAAAACATTCATGGTCAACTACTCCAAATTCAAGTTATGGAGTTTTGTGAAAGATATTAAAATGTTTACTATAATTTTGAAGTTATAATTACAAATTTTAATGTAAATTGTTTTAAGTCCTCGATTGAATAAGATCATGACCAATAAAAAAAGGTCTTATCTCTTGATTAATTGAATTATGTCCATTTTCAATATCAACAGATTATAAATTAAAAAATAAAATTGATAAATTAATTATGCAAGAATTAATAAAAAAAAACTAATTATGTGACACAATGATAAAAAGTGGTCAGCCAATGAGTCAGCACTTTACTTTTACCTTGATCTCATCGTCTTTCATCTAATTGTTGATTGAAAGGGAAGTTTCTATCATAAAACTGCCTCTCAGAAAATTTTAATTACAGTTAAATTTAATTGATTAGCATAAAATATAAGTCAAAAAGTTGCATCAGAATTGTTGACAAAACCAAATTTGTCTGCCATGATAGCTAATGCACTTCAATGACCCCCATTTATATGCTAAGCTATTATACTTACCAATTTAATTCACTCAACGGCAGGGTATATATCAAGATCACAACACCACACTTATCTAATTTATATAGATTTTTATTGATATTTTATTTGCTTTTTATGCAGGTTGTTGGGGTTTTCTTTGAGAAGACGTTTTCACTCATATCCATTTTTTATTGCAATTGTTATTTCAATTTTTTTTATTTTAATTGTCCACTTCTTTTACTTTACTTCATGTTCCAAAGATATACTATTCATAATTGTATTTATAATATTTTTTATTATTTTACATATCAATTTTTTGATTATTTAAAAATTATGTATACTTTTTCAAATTATTTAAGTTTATATGTGTTGAGATCGTATTGGTTGAATAATAATTTACATAAAAATATTAAGTGTTGATTTAAGTAATATTTGATGTTTTTTAATCAAAAGATTTTGTCTTTATTTACACACCTCGTTTGACTCTAATTTTTTTATGTGCGGGGGTAAGTATAATGACTTATCTACTCCTATTATAATTATAAAAAAATGACATGAAATAACTTATTCCATAATCAATATTCTCTTATTAAAACTCTTCTAACATTAATTTTCTCCCAAAAAAATTAAATTATCACAAAAAGACTTTCAAACATTAAATAAATTTACATACTCAATTTAATTAATTATATTTATAATCATATTTATTGATTCAGTATATCAAACAAGTCTAGAGTCAACAATGTATATGTATACATTCGTTGATCAACAATTCAAACATATTATAAGTTTATTAAGAAGCACCAACGCATCTATTTATAGACTTGTTGCGTGTTTAACATGACACCGGCATGGCCAGAGCTTCTAACAGGATATAATTGAATAAATTTTTTAAAATTATGTTTTAAAATTATATATTTTGAAATAAAAAAGAAATTAAAAGTTAAATAGTTTGTATTGTAGTTGAAAACCGGATTTCTTCTTTCTTCGAGACAAATTAAAAACTATGTCAAGGAATCCATTGGATGAAGACCTTCAATTGAAATAAAGCTGATCCCTTTCCAACATAGGTACAAGTTGCTCTTGACACAAGTCGTTGATATTGATGTGAAATTATGAATGCTATGAGATAAAATTTAATTATAGTTTAGGATGTTGGTTAAACATGTGAAAATGAAAATGAAATAAAATAAAATAAAATAAATAATGATAATAGTATTTTTTTATTTATTTAATTTAATTAGGGAATAGAATCATATTGTATATAATTCGTTTGGTTAGGTAGTAGTTAACGACAATAGACGATGGGGGAATAATAGTTAATAACGATACGAGATGGTGGGCGATGGTCAATAGTAATCAACGGTAGTAGCTGATAGTTAAAGGTGATAGGTGGTAATTGATAGTTATTAATAGCAATAGGTAATAATAAATGGTGGTCAGTGCCAGCAGGTAGTAGTGGACTATGGTTAATGACGACAGGTGATGATGGATGGTAGTTAATGGTGATAGCGGTAATGAGCAGTAGTTAATGATGAAAAGTGGTGACGAGTAGTGGTCAGTGGTTATAGATAATAATAGGTAATGGTCAACATTAGTAATAGTGTTGGACGATTGTCAATGGTGAAAGGTGGTGATTGACGGCATTTATAGTGGTAGTTGTGTTAGGTAATGATTAATGACAGAAGGTGATAGCGGGTGATGGTCGTTGGTGGTCGTAGTAGTGGACGATGGTTAATACTAAAATGTGGTAATGGGCGGTAATCAATGATGATAGTGATAATCGGCGGTAGTCAATAACTGAATGTCATGATGGATGGCGATTAATGATGGAAAGTGGTGGTAGATAACGTTCAATAGTAATGATGGTGGTGAGCGATAATTAACAGTGGAAAGTGATAGTGAAGTGGGTGGTGGAAGGTGATAGTAGGTAGTGTTCAAAGAAAGTAAATAATAATGGAAGTTTTGTGAGATAAGAGAATAAAAGAGAAAGAGAATTATTATTTTTTTTTCAAAAGGAAACGTAATCCAATATTTTAAATAAAGAAAAAGTTTCAAATCAAATAAATTTGTTAAGATTAAATAATGATCATAGATTCTATAATACATAAAACAAACATTTAATAAAAAAAATTAATTTTCTAAATTCCCCCACTAAATGTCCTATTATTAATCTTTCATGGTTTAATATATTATTTAAAATCAAATGATTATTTTTTTTATTTTATATGATATATATATGCTATGTTGTGTTCTATTTTTTCTTTTAAATTTTATCGTACCAATATATTCCAATCATGTTGTGTCTTGTGTTTCGTAAAAATGTCCCCTTGTCAAGTTACGTGCTGACGGTAAATGAAATTATCCTTTAACTTAGCTAGTTCGGTTGAAAAATCCAACATACTGACTCGACGACTATGATGCCTAATGCTACTGGCTGTTGAATTTAGAGGCTAATTGTCTGTATGACTTAATTTCTTCATCACGCTTTTGGACTTTGAAAAGCAAATGCAACAAAAGTTTCAAACGGCGGTTCTCCCATTGTTATCTTTTAATTTCAAAAACCGAGGAAGCGCTAACAACACTGCACTAAAGTGCGTTATGGGCACTAACAAGTCAAAATCTCCCTACAAAGCGCCGTTTGCACGCTTTTGTAAGTATTTTATGCCTGTTGCATAAATTTTTTTTTATAAATAACGAAATTAAAAAATTAATTTTCTCTTAAGTGCTTCATTTACATGTAATAAAAATTGTTAACATTATCTAATCTTAATAAACTCCACCCTCATGAAATCATTTCCACATTTAAAATTTTGGACTACATTACTCATAAAAAGAAAAAAAAACTTCTATTTCTTCCCTTATATCATTTTATGAAATTTTCACTACCTTAATCTATTAGTATCATGTGTTATTAATCATTATTTATTTATATTTTTTATTGTTAATCATTACCTATCAATATTATCACCATTCACTATCACTTTCTATTATTGAGTATTGCCCAAAACCACTATTAATATTAACCATCGTCCACTGTCTACAATTGTTGATTACTATTCATCGTTACCTTTTTGTTGTTGAACACCACCCACATATGACTTATAATTTTTTATCATTGCTCATCATTACTACCACCATTGTCTATTGTTGTTAATTACCTTATACCACTGTCTATCATTATTGAATATCATTTATTATCATCTACGACTATTGACCACCTATCTTTATTGATCACCATTACCACCGTTGATTATTGTTACCACCACCTATCATCATAAATTATCTTCCCATTACTTATTATCGTCATTGATTACTATCTGTCATTATTAACTATCATCTAACTAAATAACAAAAAATGAAATTATAATTAATATGATTTCATTCACTGACTGAATCAAATAAATTGAAAAGTAACAATTAACATTATCATTACCTCTCCTTATTTGATTTAATTCCTATTATGAGCATTTTTTGGGACTGAATAAAATGGGTCAGCAGAGGCCCGACAGACCAGAATAAGGCAAAAGGGCTGACCCGTTCTATAGCATGGTCGTAGAAGTCAGTTGGTAGATTGCTCGTTGCGAGCTCGAAGCCTTTAGCAATTCAAGGTCTCAGTGAGCTCCTTAGCGTAATTGAGCACAATTAATGTCCAGTTAGCAGTATGAAAAACACCTCCAACTGGCTAATCAGCCTCCAAAAATTGACAATGATTTGTCCCGTATTTATTACCCGATGCATAACATTTATTGCCTGATGCGGTTATAATCATTGTTTTACAATGTTAAATTACAACTTGTAACCTTCTTTACTTCTATAAATAAGAGGGAAGATCATTGTAATAGATAGAAAAAAATACATGCAGAACCCCGTAAAAATACTGAGAGAGCAATGAACGTTGTAACTCTAATAAACTAAATAGTGAAATAACCACCAATAGTAAATATAGCTTCTGTGGACATAAAGGTCATACTGACTTTAGTCGAACCATGTTAAAAATCCCGTGTGTTCACTTTGTTCTTCTTCTTCTTGCTCTTATGTTCTCTTTATACTTTCACCGTCTCTATAATAGTTTGGGTTTTTGAACCCTCGGTTGACTAATTACCAAAATCGATCGTCAATATTTTTGCATGCCTGGTGGGACCAGACTGTTTTCTGTTGATTCACTAACCAATTATGATGGCAAGAGGAAGAACAATCAGGAGTTCTGACATTGTCACTAACTAGTTGGGTGGCCATGGAGAGCAACAATGAAATGCGCCAGAGGATAGAAACCTTTTCCTGACAAGCACCTCTTCCATTCCCCCAGAAATCGATGGTGTACAAGCATTACACCAGCGCGAGGAGGCACTCGAGACTATAGTCAGGAGACTTGTTGATGTAGTTATTGTGTTAACCTAGGTGCACACCTACGGAGTACAAAAATAGGCTGAAGTTGCCACAGCTGGGAAAATTGACTAGGGGCCACAAAAAGAAGTGTCGGTTCAAAAAGGGGAGCTAGCTGGGGAAGGGCTTCAACGAGCAGACTTGGCTCATTCCACCAGCTTGCGATCTGAGTCACAAGATTGCCAAGATCACAAACATGATGGAAATCGATAACCCAGGAGCTCACATTACATTGAGGGCTCAAATGTAGGTCACAACAATACTAGGGGCCAACGATTTGAAATGCAAGATACAATGCTAGAAGAATTATTATAGAGGGTATGACGATTGGAAAAACGTCCCTTAGCTAGAGACCAGTCAAACCACTACGAGGAGAGGACCCAATTTTCCAAAGAGATCGAGACAGAGCCTCTTTCTTACTGATTTAAAGTTCCTATTATCCCTCCATTCGATGGAAGAAGCAATCCGCACGACCATCTAGATGCTTTCAATATCAAGATTGACCTTCAAACTACCAACCCCTTAGTCAAATGTCGCATCTTCCCCCACCACTTTTAGTGAAGTACCCTAAGTGTGATTTAAGAATCTTCCAGCTCACAGCATCAATAGCAGGGAAGAATGTCAAAACAAGTTTATCGATCAATATAGGGTCGTCAGGAAGTAGCTCGCGCCATCTTGCCACTTAACAATGATCTTTCAATGAAAGGACGAATCGCTGAAGGATTATATTACAAGATTCCGATTCAAGATTAACAATGTGGAAAACCCCTTGGATGACAGCATCCTAATAGCGATCTCAGTCGAACTTCACAAATACGGGAAGCTATATGAAAGCATATAAAAATCCCTAGTGAAAAATCTAGGAGAATTTTATGAACAAGTTAATGGGAGGAGACCTTCAGTTAAAAGAAGTTTGGATAGAAGAATGAAACGCACAACTGTGCCTTCATCCAAAACAAAAGAGGGAATAGTTATGGAAAAGGCAGAATGAGCCAGAATGATGATGTAGAAATTCGACTTGATAAGAAAGCTAGGGGAGAGGGACCTGAATCTCAAAGTCGCTATGATAATTACTGTATCTTGTCTGACACCCTGGAGAGGATATATGCCACTGAAAAACACAGAGAGGACTTTGGGTAGGCTACTCCCTTGAAAACTCCACATGGGTACAAGGATGCTGGCAGGTTTTGTGCCTATTATAATGACATTGGGCACAATACTTCTGAATGCAGGTTGCTCAAGGATGTAATAAAAGATTTGATAAAAAGAGGCCACCTAAGAGACTACGTAGTGTGACCTACAGGACAGTGGCCTCAACGCTCCTAATAGACAGTGTAACCATCCCAGTAGGTCAAGCAGAAACAGACAGTTGTGGTAAGAACCATATTTACAATCCATGGTAGGCCACACTTCATAGGCACTTCGCATGGGTAGCACAAATGCTATGTACGAAGCATGACCTACATCTTGTCTGCAGGTTGTGAGTCTGAAAGACCCGCTAAAAGAGCCAATAACACCTCTAAATGCATCACCTTTGTGGACGATAACATGCGAGGGATTCAATCCCTCCACAATGATGCCATTGTCATACAGGCTAAAATTGGCAATGTCGAAGTGTGAAGGATCATGCTGGATACTGGAAGCTCAGTAAATGTTATGTATAAAAAATGTTTTAAGCAAATAAGACTGAACGAAAGCGACCTAAAGCTTTTGCCTAAGGCCCTTTTCAACTTCATAGGAGATGCAATCTTTCCAGTGGGATAGGTTAGACTCCCCATCACTTTGGGGGACAAAAATTGTCGAGCCACCATCTTGGTTGACTTCTTGATTGTGGATTGGCCCTTGGCATATAATATAGTGATGAGGTGACCAGCAATGACTGACCTAGACATGGTCATGTTGACCAGATTGTTAATGGTGCGATTCCCTACCCCTAATAGAATTGGTTGCATACGAGGTGAATAATACACAGCTCGACGATGTTATGAGGATGCTGTCAAGATAAGGGAAAGAGAGAGAAGATTTAACGTGGTATCTAATAGGGAACCCCGAGCTCCGAGTACAACGGTGATTAGCCATGATCTCAATCCATGTGACCTAGATGTAGATAAGGAAATTGGGCCCATAGAAGAGCTTGAGGAGATACAGGTCAGTGAGGTAGACAGTGAACGATGCCTCAAGCTAGGTAAGAACTTAGCTCTCAACATAAAGGCCCAGCTGACTGATTTTTTCATGGTGAATCTGGATGTTTTTGCTTAGAATTACGAAGATATGATGGGGATTGACCCCAAGATTATGTCACACAAACTCAGTCCTAATCCTCACCATAGACTAGTTTGTTAAAAGAGGAGACTGATGACTACTGAGTGTTCCAACGCTTTGAAGCAAGAAGTGGATAGACTGTTGGCCAACAAGTCTATTTGAGGAGCTCACTACCTGACCTGGGTAGCTAATCCCATTTTAGTGAAAAACAAGAATGAAAAATAGAGAACGTGCATTGACTTCATCGACCTAAACAAAGCTTGTCGAAAGGATAGCTTCCCTTTGCTAAGAATTGACCAACTCATTGATGTAATAGTCGACCACTAACTCTTTAGCTTCATGGACGCTTACTTGGAGTACAATCAAATACTTATGGAGCCCTAGGATGAAGAGCATACCTCATTCATTACAAATTATAGACTATATTGCTATAAGGTGATGCCCTTTGGGCTGAAGAATGTAGGAGTAACTTACCAGTAACTGGTCAATATGATGTTCAAAGAACAAATCGAGAAGACCATGGAGGTTTACATGGATGACATACTCGTAAAATCCAGACAGGTCATGGATCATATAAGGGACCTGGATGAAATGTTTGAAATTTTGAGGAAATATCAGATGAAACTAAATCCACTTAAGTGCACGTTTGGAGTGGCCTCAAGAAAGTTTCTCAAGTTTATGGTTAATAGCAGAGGAATTGAAGCAAACCCAGAGAAGATCAAAGCATTTATTGACATGAAGTCCCTGGCCGGGATCAAGGATGTGTAAAGTTTAACTGGTCAGGTCATGGCACTTAGCAGATTTGTTTCCAAAGCAACAGATAGATGTGTGCTATTTTTCGATGTTTTGAGGAAGGCCAAACAATTTAAATGGACAAAAGAGTGTGAGGTTACCTTCTAGCAATTGAAAGAATATATGGGTTGAGCTCCATTACTATCTAAGCCACAGGAAGGTGAGAAGCACATTCTCTACTTAGGTGTGTCCCAGCACACTATTAGTGCGACTCTTGTCTGAGAAGAAAATGGAGCCCAACTCCCAGTCTATTACGTAAGTAAAAGGCTGTTGAACGCGGAAGAAAAATATACACCTATAGAGAAGCTTGCTTATTGTCTTGTGATTGCTTGTAGGAAGTTACAGCCTTATTTTTAGGTGCATACCATCAAGGTGCTCACTTAATATTCGCTAAGGCAAACTTTACAAAAGCCAGACACCTCAGGTTGCTTGCTTAAGTGGGTCATCGTGTTGGCCTAATTTGACATCTACTATAAACCAAGGTCGATAATCAAGGGACAAGCTTTAGTAGGTTTCATTATCAAATTAACTGGACCAATGGAAGAGGAAGTGGAAACTTCAGTAGGCCCATGGTGGGAGCTTTATGTAGAGGGATCCTTATACGAGCAAAAAGCAGGAGTAGGAATACTGTTAATTAACCTAAAGGGACATAAAGTCCTTTATGTGCTACGATTTTAATTCTGAGCTACTAATAATGAAGCAGAATATGAAGCATTGCTCACGGGAGTTCGCTTAGGAAGAGAAGTGTGAGCTAAAAGCTTAAGGATATTTAGCGACTCTCAGCTTGTCGTTTGTCACATAAAGGGCAAGTATTAAGCAAAAGGGTCAAAGATGACAATCTACCTCCAAAAGGTTCAAGAATTACTCAATAATTGCTAGAGGTACGAGATTAATTAGATCCCATGAGCTCAAAACACACATGGGGATGCGCTACCTCGCTTGGCCTTAACAAAAGATGCAGATTTTTCAAGTGCAATCCCGATAGAAGCTTTCCTATCACCGAGCATCGAATAGAAAGACGTCGTAATGATAACTGTTGAGGTTCAAAGCCCATGGATGAGTCCAATTTTAAAGTACTTATGAGACGACGAACTCTTGAAAGACAAGTTAGAAGCATGCCATACACGAGTTTGAGCTGCTAGATACTATATTATTGATGACACGCTTTATAGAAGGGGCTTTTTGGCTCCACTCCTCAGATGCACTAATGGCCCTGATTGTGATTCCTTCATAGGAAAAATTCATACTAGACTCTATAGAAACCATACTGAGGGCTATCTTTGGCTCAAAAGCCACTTTGGCAGGGTTTTTTTTGGCCAATTATGAAAAAGGACTTGATCAACCTTATTAAATGATGTGACAAATGTTAGAGGTTTGCTAAAATTCCTTGAGCTCCTCCAACCTGCCTTCAACAGATGGTCAGTCCTTGACCCTTTGCAATATGAGGCATCGACTTGATTGGGCCTCTTTCTACAGGTCGTGGGAGTTGCAAGCACGTAGTAATAGCGGTTGATTACTTCACCAAGTGGGCAGAAGCAAAAGAATTAACTAAAATTTCTTCTTCCAAGATTGAAAAATTTATTTGGAATAATATCATCTGTCAGTTCAAAGTCTCCCAGCAAATTATAACTAACAACGAAACCCAATTCAACAATGAGCAGTAAGTCAAGTTTTGCAACAACCTCAGGATTGTGAAGAGTTTTTTGACAATAGACCATCCTCCAACCAATGGATAAGTTGAAGTAGTAAACATGATCATCAAATAGCTTTTGAAGATGAAACTGGAGGCTAGAAAGACAGCATGGATAAACGAGTTGCCAAAAGTACTTTGGCCTATAGGACTGTAGCTCGCAACACTACTAGAGAGACTCCTTTCACAATGGTCTATGGGTCTGAACCTATGATACCAGTAGAGTTTGAAGTAACTTCATACCAAAAGGCAACCTTCAATTCAGAGGATAACAACCAATTGCTTGCCACAAACCTCGACGTCATTAAATAAGTAAGAGATATGGCCTGTCTTAGGATTGCAACTTATTAATAGCGGGTTGTTAGGCATTATAACAAAAAGGTTTGAGCTCATAGTTACAAAGCGGGTGACCTCATGTTGTGCCTCATCTTACCAAGAGCTCACAAACCTAGCAAAGGAACACTGGGTCCAAATTAGGAAGGCCCATACATAATAAAAGAGAATTTGGGTAACTGATTGCACCACCTGACAAGTGTAGATAGGGTTGAATTCCCTCGAGCATGGAATGCTATGTATCTCTGACCATACTATCAATAAGGACAAGTTTGGCTTTATAATTTTGTACCATTCTTTAAATTTCAAATAAAGAGGTCCAAAAATTTTGTGTTTAAGAATTCTCCAATGTATTCCCTATTTGACACGAACCAGTTTTAGAGTTAACCCTACTTATGCTCAATAAAAAAGCTATATTCTAAGATGGCTGCCTGACTGGCTGTCCCCGGAAGCTCAGAAGCTCATGTTTTATCTACTATAATATGGCAACACGATCAAGTTAGAACTATTCAGCTCGTAAATTAAGCATTTAGGTTGACAGCTCAATTTATCATCTTAAAAAGTTAAAAAAGGCACCAATTGATTTAACATCCTAGCATAAAGTCATGATTTACTAACAAAACATTTGAATGTTTGATTTAACAAGGAATTCGAAAGGAGAATTAGAGCAAATGGCAGAGTTAAAGAAATTTTCCTTGGAGTAAATAGTTCACACATATGTCAATTACATATGACTGATGGACAAAAATATGTCCAAAATATTCAAAAATATAGGGTATGAAGCAAAAACAGGGAGACATGATATATGAGGAGACTGGAGGCCTGGATGGGTCTTAATAAGCTGAGGAGTCAACAATAGGTGCATGCAAATTCTCTATCATTTGCTCCTTAGGTTCTGTTGTGGTTTTTCTCTACACCAGCAAGCTGCTCTCGACCTGGTCGTTGTCTCGAGCAGGAAGATCACCAATGATTTCTGCACTTAGGGCCAAAATTACCTTCACGTCCCTTATAAAGTCTTAAATGATCGCCTCAATCTCTCCCTCGAAGAATGAGAAGTCCATATCTGGATGCTTCCACCATAGAACACATCAAGCCATCGGTAATGTTAGAAATTGTAGCCTCTTCGGCCTAAGCAATCATGGCTGATGCCTTCCCTTTAATTAAAGTAGTCTCCTCCTCAGCCTAGGCAATCCTCTCTATAGCCCACTTGTCCTCCTCCTCAGCTCGCATTGCCCTATCCTTGGCACAAGCTACCTTCTCCTTAGCAACCTTTGCCCTCCTTTCAAAGACCTCAGCTCTCCTCGCTAGCATTACTAGCTCCTTTTTCCTCTGCCTCAGCTTGTTAGTTGCCTTGTATAGTCCTGAGGTTAAGCTAGTTCCTTCATAAGCCAAGGCTTCCTCGACCTTCCTCCTCGCAGTGTCAACAATTTGCAGTTGGATCCCAGTATGCTCCAGCTTCTTTCTCAATTTTATCATTTCCTTAGTCATAGCAG
The DNA here is from genome assembly GCA_026873985.1 of Saraca asoca. NCBI lineage: Eukaryota > Viridiplantae > Streptophyta > Magnoliopsida > Fabales > Fabaceae > Saraca > Saraca asoca. The sequence goes on from JANHAO010006270.1 coordinate 19,166, forward strand.
CTAGGTTGTTCTATAGCTTGCCTTGCTCCTCTTCCCAAATTATGACCTCATCGATAATTTTATTATTTCCAATGCCCTCTGAAAAGATTAAATAGGATTATATCACCTGCTAAGGAATGGGAAAATTAGGGAAAAATGATACTAACTAGCAGACAGTAGTGAGCTAATATGCTTAGTAAAGCACTATCGCGTATTTCCTCATACTCTAATGACCTCATATAAGTCCCTAAAATTTGGTCCATATTCCTCTGAAAAACATCATAGAATACCAGCATCTTAGGACCTAGGCCTTCAGACATGTTCGCCTATGTGTCCTCGGACTTTTCCTCTAGGCTGATAGTGATCTCTTTACCTTTGTTGGTTCTTTATTTTTTAGGAAGGAGCTCGGCTAAAGACCCTTTTCCACAATCAAGAGACCTCAATGGCACCCTCTTAACCTCAATCGATTCCAATTGTGAAATGGGAATTGATGTCAGTAAAGTCCTTTCTGCGACCATCGAAGAGGAAAGAAGATCAACTTGAGTAGACATCGGAGTGGTAGCACTCTTTGACCTAGTTAAGGGAAGAGGTCTGATAAGATTAACTCTCCCCATGTCACTTTGATCATTGAAATCAGTTGGAGTGACCTCCTTTACTCCATAAGCTCCTATGTCTCGTGAGTTGTTGAGAAGCTTGGTACCAAGGGTAGGAGAGAGATTTTAAGCCTATAGATGCTCTTTGTCAAATTTAGGTCATTCTAAAAACCTTCAAAAGTAGCAAATTGATTGAGCACTTCAATCTCCTCTAAACTTAAGTCTAGTTTCTTTTTCCTAGCTCTATCTGCAAAGAACACAATAAAAATTTAGACTTAAGACAAAATAAAAGACAAGATTATCCTATGTCCTCTTAGCTCGCTTACTTGGATTCAGAAAGAATGACAAATTTCAAACATGTCACAAGGATGGACAAGAAACATAAAACCAATGGGTCTTATAATGACCTACATTGGACTTCCTTTGGTGTCCCCTTGAGGTGAAATCTTCTTATATTTAGAAGGATAGGTTGAAAGGTAGTAAATCCCTTCTTGCTGTCCAATGCTCTTAATACTATAAAGGTTACAAAGGACTTTAGCTGAAGGGTGTGGAAGGTTATTTTCTAGACAAACAAGCACTAGGGAAGTCAGGCTAGAATATGCATTAGGAGTTAGCTGAAAAGGAGAGGGTTTTAACTCATTCAAAAAATTAATTACATAAAGAGGAATTGGGAACCTAAATCCATCACTGATATGTTGGATACTAATTGTTATGAACTTTTGAGGAGGGTGAGCAGTATGATCACTACGAGATAGTGCTAAAACATGATAACCCTTTGGAAAAAATTATGCCTTAACTATTTCTCCATGTTGTTTAAGATTGACATTGGAAGGATGATGTATGAAATGGGAGCGAGCTGCAAACCCCTCTAGTTTGGAGTGAGTTGTGAACCCCCTTCGCCACTCTAAGAGGTTGTGCCCCCTATCACATGTAACTGCTCCTTACTCTTTTCAAAAGACTTAGTATCTTCACTGACTATTTAATGACTGTAGCGTCTATGAGGTGGAGACATCTACATAAAAAGAAGAAAAAGAAATGATTAGGTCGCTAGAGACAAACCAATCCCTAACTCCAAGAAGTTCATCCTAAACAGAGGGTCGCATATGTTAGTCTAAGATAGGTGCCCTACAGCTAATTGGAATTGAGCTCTATTGTATCTATGATTGTACTTTCTGTATTGATTTGATATTATATGAGGTTATTTATTCATTTTACATTGCATTTCTTGTTCATTGCATATTAAGATGATGTTCATGGTGAGAAGTTCATTTAATCAATCCTATAAAAGGTTATAGGATTGTAAGGTTGATTATTAATGATTTATAACTTCTGCACCAAAATGATACTAGTCAAGATCTAATAATTGGGTATTATTATATCTGTGAAGACTAGATGATGTGGTGATTTCTCATTTGATGAGTAGCTAATCTCATAAGCTGAGATGTAAGAGAGTTACATCTGAATACACACGTAGACACGACTCAGTTAGTTTGGGAAAACATAACTGACAATTGTGATCTTATCAGACCCAATTGAAGATACTATGTGGAGTTGTGTCAATAGTTAATCTCTAGTGGTGATCGTATGACTAATCTTTTGATTTGAGATTGAGGGATATCTTTTGCATGAAAAGTTATACTTTGACCAAGTTAAAAGTGACTCTATTCATGAGGAACAATATAGACTTGAGTTAGATATTTTTGAAAATATAGTTAGATATTACCTAATCAAGAGAAGATTCATTACCACTTTTTAGAGTGATATCCGAGGCCACTTAATGAATTAGTTTGGCTAATTAAATCCTTGCGCAAGGTTGAATCGAGACTCAGATTGGATTTGAGTGC
>JANHAO010006271.1:0-21698 GCA_026873985.1 Saraca asoca
TATATCTAAATGCACAGAATGTATAGTCTAGGATGCACTAGCACTCAATCAAATTGGTCTAGGGCACCCATCCAGACTAACAGAAACTCCATTCATCTTTAGCATATTGCAGTATTCCAAGAAGACCGAAAGATGTAGATTTTGGTCTTCAGTAGGAGATCCTCCAAATTGATTCTACTGCACCATCTGCAGAAGTGAAGGCTTTAGCTTAAAATTATTTACCTCCACAATTGGTCTAACAATACTTGGGCTGATGCCATGGGTGTCAGGTGTAGTGAAGTCTTTCAGCGAATGGTTGTTTGGTTGCTCCATGGCTAGAGGTGTTGATTGCTCTTATTTCTTTTGTCTCCTTGTTCTTTGAAGCGTCCTTTCAATCTCCGGATCAAATTGAACAAGATTTTCAGGAGCTCTTCGCATAAAAGGGAACACCTATGCAAATAGAAAGAAGGAGTAAAAGCAGCAAGATAAGAGATTAGAGGTAAAAAAGAAAAAGAAAAGATTTAGATAAGCTTTTATTGCAAAATAAACTAATATTAACGTAGAGAGATCCCTGGCAACGACACCAAAAACTTAATGTAATTGGGTTACAATAGAAAATCAGGCAATTACAATAGAAAATCAATCAATAACATTAAAGAATCATAACTGGGTTATTCCCGATCCTAGAATAAAGATTTACTTAGACATGATAGAAATAAAAAGCAAATTCATTAATGAAAAGGATTGCATAATGTTTAAAATAAAGAAAGAAAGAAAGAAAGAAAGAAAAGTTGAAGAAGAAATAAGAGAACTGAGATAAAAGTAAACTAGGATTGTTGTAAGAACTTAAAACAAAGAAGGAATGCTAAATTAAACTCAAAGAACTCTCAAGAAGATAAAGAAACTCATGCTCTAAGTAATCCTAATTGAGGAAAACTAATGAATGATTAGGTATGACTTTAGGCTGCTCAAGATCATCTATTTATAATAATTTTTAAGCTTGGAACACGGTTGTGTTTCGGGACATGGGCTGACTGTGTTTCAGGCTGGATGGCTTCTAAAAGATCACTGGCTGTTGCACCGAATATGACCGTGCTCTAGGACACGACCAGGCTATGTTTGATGCTGGCTTCGTGTTTCTCTTCAGCTTCTTTGCATTTTTGACTTGAACTCTTCACATCTTCTTCCTTAACTTCTTCTTAGTCCAAGTATGCTCCAAACTTCAGCTTTCATCTTCCTTTTAAAGCCTCTTTTACTAACCTGAAAAGACAAATACAGACTTCAGCAGTACTAAGAACAAACTAACTAAACTAAAATAAAAAGTGCAAAAAAATCACAAATTAATAGCCAATCAAGAGGTGATTATCAACATAATTATAGGTATTTTACTCATTTATTAGATCTCCTCCCACCTGATTTACTTGATAGCTTGATTATAAAATTCACCCAGGTCCACCATTAGGGATTTGTATATACTTTTATATAACTTGTCGTCCTTACGAAGTCTTGCTGAGATTGCCATTAGGATGCTCTCGTCCAATAGGCTCTCCACGTTGTCGATCTTGTGCCTAAATTGAGCGATGTAATATTTCAACGACTCATGCTTGTGCTAAAAGATTGTAGCGAGATAACATAGGGGAAAGAGCTACCTTTTTAGCACCCTGTATTGGTTGAGAAATTTTTCTTAATCTTCTTCTCAATTGCTAATGCTACGAGCTAGGAGGCTCCTAAATCATGTTCGAGGTGTATCTCCCAATGTGGCTGGGAAAACATGACATTTAATCAGGGAATTACTTGTTTGGAGATCCATCTGGATGTTGAATATGTCTAGGTGATTGTGCAGGTTGCTATCCCTATTGTACAGCAGGATAATGGGAATTTTGAGCTTGTGAGGCAGAGACTCTACCTCAATTTCCTTGGAGAAGGGAGTTTGTTCCTCGGAACATTCTTGGTTGTCTCGAGCTCAGGGGTATGTCTCTAACTGATTCACCCTATGAAGCAATTCTTCTACCAATAAAGATAATGCCCTAGATCGCTGGCTAAAGGCCTGATGGCTCCTCTTATCTTCTTGGTCGTGCAAACAGTAACCTAAAGTATGCTCTTGATTGGCTCTGTTTGAACTTTCAACTTGTTGTTGCTAATGTATGTTCCCGAGTGTAGCAACCTCAGCTTGCTTTTGCACACCCTGAGCTTATGCTAGCATTTGAAAGGCCTCAGCCATTTTTCTCACTGAATCTTCTAGTGCTTCCTAGCATTGGTGCCATGTTTGCATTCTGTCATTCTCAAGGATAGTAATGGCAGGTTGGTAGTGAGCCAGGGGAGGCAAACCATCGGTGGCCCCGGTGGTAGAAAAATTTTTTGTATGACCCTCAAGCTGGTTATTGACAACATCTAGCTTCTTGATGGTTTTTCCTCTGGCCATCATAACTGAATGGGAAATGAACCAGAATATAGAAAATCAACCAAAATACAGATAAGCCCCCACAGACGGACCAAAATGTTGATGATGGATTTTGGTTCAGTTTAAATCCAACCAACCAGAGAAGTTTTTTTGGACTCAAATTGCAATCCAGTTATTCAGACACAAAAAGAAGGGATGGGGAGGAAGAACAACAAACACATAGAAGGATTTTTAACATGGTTTGGCCAAAATTAGGTAGCATCGGTCCCTACGTTCATGGTAGTGTTATTACTTCTAGTGAAAATTCTATAGAGTTTTAGTATGTGTTTTCAATTTCCCCTTACAATGATCTCTCTCCTCTAATTTATAGAGGCTAAGAGATTGCAAATGTAATTTTACAAGTTATAATTCTGTTACATCAAATAATAAATGTACAAGACAGCCAAGACTATTACAAAATGGCTTCTGCAGGTTGCTTTCTGCGGGTAGGCCCCTTAGGCTGCTTTTGATAGATTAGTCTTCTAAGTTGCCTGTAAGAGGGGATACATGCCTTGTTCTTGACCTCAGCTGGTTTTTGCCTGGGTGAGGTTCTATATATCGTGAGCTAAGGATCTTGTCTGGATTGTTGTTGATCCTGGTCAATGAGGTAGAGCTCACACTTAATGATGCGAGCTCGAGTAGGGCGAGTTAGTGGTTATGAGAATTAGGGCTCATCTTAGCGAGCTGATGCTTCTATTGAGCAACCTCCACGAGCTAATAAGCTGAGCTTCTTCCTTCGAACTCACTTATCAGGCTTTTGCTAGCCCATTTTGGAGTACCGATTTTGCCCATAACAACATTGAAGTAATGGCATGAGAAATTTGACACTATCATTTTGTCTTATGGTTTTTAGCATAATATTATTGAAAAATGCATATACACCAAATTCATTAGAGATTATGGGGTTATCATCTGTATGTACATAGATAATATGCTAATTTTTTATACAACTTGAGTAGAGTTAATGAGATTAAGAAGTTCTTGTCTTAGTTTCAAGATGAAAGACTTAGGTGAGGCTGTTACCATTTTTGGTATCAAGGTGAAGAGGCATGCAAATGGTTTTGCATTGAGTCAATCCCATTATGTTGGGAAAATGCTTGAGAAATACAAGCATTTGATGATTAAGGAAAATAACACTCCTTATGATACCTTTTCTCGTCTTGTCAAAAATATTAGAAGAGTGGTAATGCAAATGGAATATGAAAGTGCCATCAAAAGTCTCATGTATACTATGCATTTCCCTAGGCCTAACATATTCTTTGTGGTTTGCAAACTTTCTCAATTTACTAATAATCCTATAAATTAGCATTGGGCAGCAATCAAGCGAGCCTTCAATTATTTGAAGAAAATAATTGATTATGGTTTATTTTATAATGGATATCTTGTAGTACTTGAAGGATACTCTGACACCAATTAGGTTTCTAGATTGGGAGACACTAAGTTTGCAACCGAGTGGATTTTCACGTTAGATGGAGAAGCCATGTCTTAGGTTAACTAAGAAATAAACTTGCATTATGTGGTCCACCATGGAAGCCAAATTTGTGGCTTTAGATGCTACATGTCAAGAGGCAGAATGGTTGTGTAATTTGTTACTAGATATAAGTCTATGGTCACAACCGATGCCACTTGTCTCTTTGAGATGCGACAATCAAGCCATGTTGTTTGTGGCTTATAGTCATATATACAATAGAAGGTCTAGAATAATAAGCATGAAGCATGATAGCATTCAGAGTTTAATTTCTAAAAGAGTTGTCACCATCGAGTTTGTAAGATCCAATGCGGACTTGGTTGATCCTTTTACAAAGGGGTTGCCAAAAGGAATGATGGTAAGGATATCGGTCAGAATAAGATTATGACCCTTTTTTACAAGCCACTAGCAATGGGAACCTAACCTTAGGTAGATAAAAATTCTATTTTCAAGGTTTAATGGGATAAACAAATTGCTACTTGTGACAAAATTTGCACTAGGGAAGTTTCATACATCAATTTTTTTGACAAAATCTAATACATGTCTGCTACAACCAAGGAGGATGAACATATTGCTTTTAATGAGACTCAATTTGTGAATTGGCACTACGACTATAGGGGGCAGTGTCTAGAGTCTCACTTTTGTGAGTATATAGAATGGTGCCGCTCGTAGCAAGAAGTTTGAGGTCTACTCTTGTAAACACTTATGAATCATGATAGAGCATATGGCCATTTAAGTGCTTGATATCTTAGTACATTGATCTTTATAGGTAGGATCTAATATGTGTACGGTATATTAGTTTCTAACACAAGGATTCATAATTTAAGCTACATGCACCATCAATATTTGTTACATTCCTGATATACTTTTGTTAATTGCTTATTTAATCCTAGTGACATTATTTTATATGCACATTGTTGTCATGCATGGTGGTATTGAGAATATCACAATTTGGGGGAGGATTATTGGAATAGATAGTGATGTTTTTATAATGATAGAGGAATTTGAATTTGAAAGGCTACAACTTTATATATATATATATATATATATATTCATACAAATAAAAAAAGGTCATATTCTTGATGAATGTGTTAGAATTTCACATTTGGACTTACACAATTCATAATTAAAATGTGTCAGATAATTGGCCTATTAGTGACATAACTATGTTGTGTTTTGTTAGGTACTTAGGCTTGTATATTGAATAATGGGTTAGGATTCTGTGATGGGAAGGATCCTGACTTAGTTAACTTTATTAATAGATGTGTCCCTACTAATCAATCCTAAGTCTGATAGTATTTCCCATTAAATACTATTAGAGCTTTATAGCATAGGGTTTGCTTGAGGAGGGACACTTTCATGGCAAAATTATTCTTTTAATCGTGATATAGGAATGATGATATAGAAACTAGATTAAAGAACTATAGTAGATTTACTGATCATGGATACTAATCCAAATTCAGGTATGATTAAAATTACTGATTAATTTGCTTTTGTTCTACAATTTGATTATACCTCTTAACACAATTAATTGGTATAATTAATTTAAATTAATTACTACAAATGGTATGAGAGCCATTTAATTGTGTTATTAGACTAATCAGATGTGTAGATTTAATGGAAATAAATTATGTGAAAACATGTTATGAATATGATAATATTATTTTATAGCTTTTTAATTAATTTATATTTATTTGATTATATATATGAGAGTCTATCTGGATATATATATATATATATATATATGTGTGTGTGCGCGCGTGTGCACGCTTACATTTTGCATAGATGTAACATATATGTATAGGCATGTTTCACATCTGTATATATAAAGATTCAGATTGGTTTTGCTATGCATTCATGTTTTAGATTACGGTTAATATATATATTGCAATATTTTATCTATATTGTCTATATATATATATATATATATGCTTGAGCATGAATGCATCATATTGGTTTTCTATATTTATACTGCCTTTATGAGTGCATTAGATTCAAATTCCTAATTATGCATTCATGTTTAGCATGAGCTTATAAATTTAGATTGAAATTTTGTATGGATTTTGCCTTTATAAAGATCTGGTTTATTTTTTTTGCTTAAGCATATATATATATATATATATATATATTTATGAATATATATATATATATCTATTTTCAATATATATTTGTTTTGTTTTATGCCAATTATGTATTTCTAGGCAAACATCGATAATTCAAAAAAGTGTTCTTTTGTAAATATCCGATTTAGGCATATCAATTTTTTGATATAGATTTTTTTTAGATTGCTTTTGAAAATATCCCTCTATTTCATTGATATAATTTTCTATGAGTTTGGTGGTGATTCAAAGCTCATCAGACTTAGTTTTAGTTAAAGAAAATCACGACTTCACTTTTTTTGAAATTGTATTTAAAAAAAATAAAATTTCTATGGCCATTTTGAAATCAAAATTTCTAGTCAATTTTTTCTCAAAATCTTATTGGGTTAGTTGACAACAAGATTCAAATTTAGATTGAAGAAGAAATCATGGGAGAAAATAGCTTGAAATGCAATAATGGGAGCTGAGTCAAACAGACCCATTTTATTGTGAATCGAGCAAAGGAGACCAAAAGCAAAAAAAAAAAATCTATCTTGCAACAGGTTCTAACCAAAGTCCATAGGTTTAAAGGTTGTATGCTCAGCCACTGAGCCAGGCACTCATTATTGTTTATATTCTAATTTTGCAAAGTGATATAAGTTTTGAATTATTTTGGGCCTGATTAGGCTCACAATTTTTGGATCCGTAGGCCCAAAGTTAAAATTTCCTTTTTAAATTATATCCATAATATTTTGCCCAATTTTATTTGAGTAGTAATTTAATATTATTTTGGGCTAAAAAAATTTATATATAATTCTATATATTTGGGCTAAAATATATACTTGTTTTGAAATTTTTGAATACTGTATAACCTATAAATTAGTTTTGGCATATTTATATGCATAATGAGCAATTTTAACTTGCGTTATGCCACTGAAATTTTGTGCAATTACGAGTTCACCCACTGTGGTCCTAGTCACATACAATTTCTGATAAATTAAATGATTAAAATGTTAATTAGACATAAAGAATGTTATATTAATAATATTTAAATACCTTATTGGAATAATATTATTAATATAACTCATTGGCGATAACACATGTATAAAATTAAATATTATGTTCTTAGGATCTTAAACACCCTATCAAAATTAGGTTTTATGAATATAACATTTAATTTTTATATTATGTTATAAGGTCTTAAATATCCTTCGGTATTAGGGCTTATAATACGATATTGGTTTAAATGTATAGTTTATCCTTAAGAAGAAAATATAAGTATGATTAAGTATTCACATTGATTAATGAGTTTATATATTTTCCTCAACTTCTATGCCTATGTAATCAACGTCTGTAAAGATGCTAAATGAGATGAATTATAAGGACTAGGCTAAATCTTTGAAGTTATATCTGGCAATCACAAATAAGAATTTGGCATTTATAGAGGAGGAATTTGCTATTGACATAAACTCAAGTGCTAAACAAAAGGCAAAACATGAAACATGGACACTCCAATCAAGTGTTTAATAGTCATGAAGTATATGATCAACAAGACTATTAGGCAGAGTATCTCTAAAACTGGAAAGGCTAAGACTTTTCTTAGTCCTGTTATAGAGAAATTCATGATGTTTGACAAAGTTGGAAAAGGCCATTACCTCTCACTACTTAAGAAAATCATGTGTGATGGCATTAGTGGAGTGTGAGAGCACATTTTGAAACTAGTGCATTATTTCAACAAGTTAAAAAGAATGAATGTTGATTTGGGTGAAAGTTTCCTAATTTGGCATGCACTAGAGTCACTACTAGTGTAGTTTAACATTCTGAAAACCTCATATAATACCTAGAAGGGTGAGTGGACAATGAATGACTGATTTATTATCAGTCAGGCAGAAGAAGACATGAAAAAAGGAAAGGTTTGTACTGTCAACATGGTTTCACATGATTCATCTTTAGAACATGAGATAAGAAATGATCATAAGGACAAACATGGGAAACCAACTCATGAAAGAAAGAAGGGTCAGGGTAAAAACAACTGCCACAAGCCCAAGAAAGCATAATTCAAAAGAAATAGTAGGTTTTACAAGTATGGGCACAAGAAAGCAAACTGCTTCAAGTATAAAAAGTGGGTTAAAAAGAAGAAAGGTATCCCTCTAGCTTTAGTATGCTTTGAATCCAACATAGATGATATTCCTTCAAATACTTGGTGGTCGGATACTGGTACAACTATTCAAGTAACAAAGTTTTTACAACCACTCAAAATCTGAGGAGGCTAACTGATGCAAAGCTTATTGTTCGATTGAGAAATAGAGATAAAGTGCAAGTGGAACACATTGGAGACATTTCTTTACATTTATCTTTTGGACATGTATTAAAACTTAAGAACATTGTTTATGTCCCCTCTATGATGAGGAAATTAATTTTAGTTGTTGCTTTATACCTTATTGGATGTTCTTGCCATTTTGGAAATGGTAAATTTGATTTGCTTTATGATTTACATGTGGTTAGTTCTGGTACTTTGTCTGATGGTTTATATCAAATTAGTCTGGATCCCAATTTCACAAACTACATTGATGCAGTGATTAGAAAGAAAAAAAAGAAAAGTTGATGAAAATTCCTTGATGTTGTGGCATTAGCATCAAGGACATATTTCTAGAGAGAGGATGTAGAGATTAATAAAAGAAGTAGACTTTTCAGATTTCAAGACGTGTGTAGATTCTATAAAGGGAAAGCTTCCTATTAGAGCTAAAAAGAGAAAGAAAGGTAGAAAACAAGGTGCATTAGAACTAATTCACACTGAAATAAATGCACCTTTTTTGCCATCCACCATGGGTGGTTACAAGTACTTTATTACCTTTATAGAAGACTATTCCAAATTTGGATGGATAGAGTTGCTCACAAAGAAATCAAAGTCACTGGATGTCTTCGAGGCTGTAGTTAAGCTTCAAACGAGAAAGAAAATAAAATGTGTCAATTCTGATAGAGGTGATAAGTACTATGCTAGATATGATGAGTCTGGAAGAAACCCTAGTCCTTTTGCTAGGTACATGCAGAATGTGGCATTGAAGTCAATTACACTATGATTGGAACACTGGAACAAAATGGTATAGCTAAAAGACAAAATTAGACTCTTATGGACATGGTGAGATGCATGGTAGCTCATTTTTCATTGCCAGAATTCTTATAGGGTTATGCCTTAAAAACCGCTGCATACATTTTGAATCAAGTTCTAAGTAAGTCAGTATCTAAAACTCCTTATGAGTTATTGTATGATAAAAGGCCTTGTTTAAGGCATTTTCATGTTTGGGGTTGCAATGTAGAGGTGAAGCCCTATATTTCTTTTATAAAGAAACTTGATTCCAAGACCATTTTTGGGTTCTTTATTGGCTATTGTAGTGGCTTCAAAGATAGTAGATTTTATTATCTAACTCATTTTATTAGGGTGATTAAATTAAACAGGATAATTTATTTTGAGGATGAGTTGGATAGTAGGAGTCAGACATCGTGCATCACAACTTTCAGAGATGAAAGCATTATAATTCCACTAACACCACAGTTTTCTTAATCATTTTCTATCATTCCACAAGTCCTAGTGCAACCAGTAGTAAAAGGTATTGAGCAAGGAGATTTGGCTACTGATATTCACTTGAGAAAGTCCAATAGAGTTTGTAAGCCAGCAATTTCAAATGATTATCTGATTTATCTACAAGAACATAAGTTTGATGTGAATGAATACTTAGATCCCACGACATTTTCACAAGTTGTACTTGGTCTTGATTCTTTAGAATGGATCATTGCAATGAAGGATGAATTGACCTCAATGGATAAAAGCCAAGTATGAGATTTAGTTAAGTTACTTATAGATTAGAAGCCTATTGGATGCAAATGGGTTTTCAAGACCAAGCAGGATGCTCATGGTCAAATCGAAAGGTATAAGGTCAGATTTGTAGCAAAAGGGTATACTTGGAAGGAGGGCATCGATGATAAAAAGACTTTCTCAACAATTTCAACTAAGGACTCATTTCGATTTGTTATGGCGTTAGTAGCTCATTTTGACTTAGAACTACATTAGATGGATGTCAAAATAACCTTCTTGAATGATAACTTGTCAAAGACAATATATATGAAATAGCCTGATGGTTTCCAAAAGAAGGATAAGGAGCACCTTGTTTGCAAATTGAAGAAGTCCATGTATGGATTGAAACAAGCATCTCGGCAATGGTATTTCAAATTTCATGAGATTATTATCTCTTTTAGGTTCAAAGAGAATGTCATAGTCAGTATATATACATGCTGAGTAGTGTTGATAGCTTTGTGATCTTGGTTCTATACATTGACGACATTTTTCTTACGAATAATGATGATAACATGTTGACTAAGACAAAGCAAATGTTTTTAAATCATTTTGAGATGAAAGACCTCGAGCAAGCCTTCTTTGTCCTAGGCACTAAGATACATCATGACAAATCTCTAGGTATGCTTAGCTTGTCTCAACGTTCGTACATCAAGAAAGTATTGAAGAAGTTTAACATAAATGCTCTTATGCTTCTTCACCTATTCAGAAGGGTGGGATCTTTTTAAAAGCCTAGTGTCCTCAGAATGATGAAGAAAAGGAAAAGATGAGAAATATCCCATATGCATTGATTATAAGTAGCTTGATTTATGCTTAGGTATGTACACATTCTAACATAGCTCATGCTATGGGTGTACTAGGGAGATACCTGAGTGATCCTGATTAGTGACACTGAATTGGTGCTAAAAGAGTGATAAGGTACTTATAGGATACCAAAAATTTTATGTTACCTATAAAAGGTGGGGAAATTTTACACTTATAGGCTACTTAGACTTGGATTTTACTAATTGTCTAGATAATCATAAATCGATATCTAAATACATCTTTATGATGATAGGAGGAACTGTGTCATGGAAAAGTATCAAGCAGTCACTTATAACAACCTCCACAATGGAACTAGAGTACATCGCATGTTATGAAGCTATTTGTGAAGTTGTATAGTTAAGGAACTTCATTGTTGGCTTTAGTATTGTTGAGAGTGTTTTGAGACCTTTAACCATTTACTATGATAATACTGTTACTATGAACTTCTATCTAAATAATAAAAGTTCTACCCATATAAAGCACTTTGATGTGAAATACCAACTTGTGAGAGAAGATATGCAAACATGTTACTTATGTTGAGCACATTTCCATAACTTGCATGCTTGCGAATCCACAAACAAATGACTTAGCAATTAATATGTTCAAAGATCATGTAATCAATGTGGGTTTGCCTAAGTTTTCCGATGTTCTAAATCAATGAGTGTTCTTGAATAATATGTATTGTTTATCTTGAAATTTGTTCAATGAAATATTCATGATGTTGCCATATTTTTGTGCACATTTTCTGATTATGACATGTTATTAGAGATATTTAGACTCTGTCTCATTTATTAATTCTCAATGAACATCTTAGGCAAATGCTAGGACCATTGTGTGGAGATTTACATATAGTCATAATTTTTATTATGTAGATCTTGTTATACACATTTTAAGTTGATATCCCTATCGAATGTCAATTCTTTTGGCAGGCGAGGTATAGGTTTCAATATGTATGACATAAGTATCCCTATTAGATATGTTATTTTACAAGATTGGATGTTTGTGATCTCAATTTGACCTATGGGTGTAATAGTATTGTGATTACCTTGGCATTACTTAAAGTGACCACTATTTATGAATGATGTGGTCCAAGTGGGAGATTGCTAGAATTTCATATTTGGACCTACACAATTCATAAATAAAGTGTGTTAGGTAATTGGCTCACTAGTAACATAATTGTGTTGGACTTCATTAGGTACTTAGGTGTATTGAATAATGGGTTAAGATCCTGTGATGGGTAAGATCTTGACTCAATTGGCTCTACTAATAGATAAGTCTCTATTCATCAACCCTAAGTTAGATAGTATTTCTCATTAGCTACTATCAGAGCTTTTCAACCTAGAATTTGCTTGAGGAGAGATACTATTATAGCAAAATTTATCTCTTGATCATGATATAGGAATGGTGACACAAAAACTACATTAAAGAATTGTAGCATATTTGTTGATCATGGATATTAGTCCAGATTTATGTATGATTAAAATTCTTGATTAATTAGTTTTTGTTCTATAATCTGATTATGCTTCTTAACATAATTAATTGGTACAGTTTATTTATATTAGTTATTATAGAATGTTCCTACCTTTTCATCAAAGAAGTTATAAAAAGTTGTGACAATTCATGCAAATTTCTTTATTTTTTATATTTATCAAGAAATTTTAAATTATAATTATAAAAAAAAATTTCATCAACCTTTTACATCAAAATTATTATTTATTATTATCTTTCATTTACTATACATATAAGTTTACATAGAACCCAAAAGGAAAATTTTATTGTTCGTCAACTTCGGATTTCAAGTGATCGAAAAAGAATTGTTAGAAATCCATTAATATTCCCATTAAAAGTATAGGATAATATTTTCTTAGAGTAGTAAAATCCTTACGCCTTGGTATCAAATTAATTTAATATCTATGTACCGTTATTTCAAACATTTTCGCTTCCTGTGATTATGCAACGGAAGAATAGTACCTCCGGTGCTTTGTTACTTTGACTTTTGTTCTATCAATGCACATGCTGTAAGAGCTGCTCGTCATGTACAAAGAAGAGCAAAAGTATCCAAAATTATGTAAATAAAGGAAAGCTTTAGTTTCTCTACTTAAAAAAATTGAATGCAAAAGATAAAAATAAATTAAGTAATAACAATGCCCAATGAATAGTGTGATAATTTTAAAATTACGTTAATTACCAATAGGCATAGTAACTTCGAAGTGTTTTCAGGGATCATTTCACTTTTTATCAAGAGAAAAGAGGGAAATATTAAATATAAAAGATAAATGATCTTATACTCTTCCTTCTACTAAAGCTTTTTAATTTTCAGTAACAAAAGAAAAAAAATTCTCTTCCGAGGGTATTGTTTATGCACTGCGTTTACAGGTCTTTCCTTTGTCAAGACTCGGGAGCCCACCTGGCAACTAAAATTGAGCTTAACTTTTTTTTTTTCTTTTGAACTTTCAAGAGTTTTATTTAATTTCCCTGCTAACGGAGAACAATTTATGAGGCCTGGACTATAAAGGTAAATACATATTCAGAAGATAAAGAAAAACTCTGGACTGGGAGTGGATCTCTAAGTCTTTTGCTACCCATCTAGTTCCATTCAAAGCTCATAGATTCTTGCAGGTCTAAATATTCAAAATTCTATTTCCTGAAACAGAAAATGAAAGACAAAGGAGACAACAGGTAAATGGTGCTTTATTTTCAGAAAACGATCACTCGGTGTCGCCATTCAATTATCCACTTGTAAATGTTATAACAATAAAAATGGCAAGGTTCTTTGAATGATATAAAGCTTTGCAATTTCAAACTTAAGTTGCTTCTCCAACTCAAAACGGCGCGTGCGAGACCGTGGGACCTATAATAATTCATAAAATAATTGTTCCGGCAATAATCTTACAAACAAATAAATCATATGTATGTGGGCCCATTTTACGCTTTCTTTTACCTTCGCATTCATCAGTCACTAAACCACGCACTACTGCATATATTAATTCTACTCGTCCATCCGTTTCAAAATTTTACTCGCTTTCTGGTGGGCCCTTTGAGTAAGACAGCGCGTCGTCTTGATAATAATTGTCAAAATATTTTCAGCAAAAATAATTAATACCCAAAAATATTTTCCAGGTGCTCATTACAACAGTGGGTTTTCATTGCTTGCAGATCTTCTCGCCTGTCAGAATCAAACTCCGTTCCTGCCCTCAACTTCATTTCAGTTTCACACTTCAATTCCTCCCTCTTGGCCATATGCTGCTTCTATCACGTGCTTTCAATCTCAATAGAAGCCGAAGCAGATAAATCACGGAAAGCCATCTTTCGCGTTTGGGTAAAAACAAACAACAAAAGCGTCTTCTTCTTCGTTGTGCTTAAGGATTATTAGCTTCTCTTTTGTCTTGCCGCAGTACGATAAGGGTTTATCCGAGGTATCCTCTTATCAATTTCTCCTTTTTTTTTTTTCTGGGCTATAGCTTTCCGGTGTGTTCAGCTTAGAAATTAAGCGCCTTTACAATTTAGTTATCCAAAAATATTTCCTCACATTTAATCTACTGGTTTCTCTCCTTTTCTCTTGGGTGTCTGAGAGTCGAATTCCGTCTACTGCTTAGCATTTGGAAAATGTTTGTAGTAATTATTAAAAGCCGATTACTTTGGATCTGCTTAATTTCAAAAAGTGATTTCGACTTCGTTGTGTCAGAATTTTCTGTACTTGTTGATTTAGCTAGCATGATCACTCTACCATCTCTATTTTCTCCGAGATTTTCTCTCAGTCTTTACTCTTTTTTCTTTTAAAGAGATATTTGTGGTGGACTTATCTTCAAAATTGTCAACGTGGAGTGATACTCAGGTGTCACGACGCCCAAATTTGTTCAACGAGCGGTTTAGTGGCATTTTCGTTATTGGTAGAAACAGTTGACGGAAATTTCTGCGTTCTGTCTCCAACAATTACTATTATTTTCACCCTTGCTATTTGAACTTAAAATAAATTCGTAAAAGCAAAACATTTATGAAGGATAACAATGTTTCTACACTATCATTTTCATAGTGTGGGTGTTTGTTTGTTTATTTATAATCGAAATAAAACATGACATTTTTTGCCTTTGAGAAATTTTGACTTTCTGACCCTATAGTACATGATGTACCGTAACCGTATAAATGATATTATCGTAGTGACCTAGAAGTGGTCCTCTCGACACTTTTGGCTTCCAATGTTTGGATTCATTGTGAATTTTGGTGAATTGGCATTTGTTGTAGAATAATCAGTAGCAAAAGCTTGTGAAATGAATAACTTGTATTTTCTTCCGAATAATATAAACTATTTGATGGAAATAGAAAAGTGTCCTGTTTTGCGAATTCTTTGGTCTAGTATGACATGTATAAATGGTAAAACTATTCATGAAGTGCATACTATGAACATGACTATGCAAATGTTTGTTATGCGTGATATCTCCCTCTTTGATTGCAGACTAATAAACCTTTATTTACCCCAACTCCCATTCCAGAAAGACAAACGAGAGTTGACAACTATTTTGAATTATGTGATTTTGCCTATATCTGATATTATGTTGAATGCTGATCCTATATTTCTTCTGTGCAGATTTGGAGTATTTTCCTTGCATTGGCCACCTCATGAGAAGTTGATTTAATAATCTATGAGAATATTGTTTATATGTTTATGAGCATGGATAAAGTATCTTCCGACTGTCCATACCCAGGATGTTTTTTCTGTGTCATGAAGGAAGGGAATCCAAGCAAACGCAGAGCAAGCATTTTAAAATTCTTTAGAGAACTTCCATCTCAGGATGATGATGGTCAGGTTCTTCCCATCAGTGGCCTTTGGAACACAGCAATGGCACATCCAAATGACCCTGAATTCATAGAGCTGGGAATATTTGAATGCATGGCAGCTCTAATATGGAAAGGTCTAAAGAATCGGCGCTGGCTTTCTCATGATCAAAATATATATATTCCTTATTATGCAGCTCATATTATTGGTTCCTACACAATGAACATGGAAGAATTTGCAGAAAGTGCTGTCCATGCTGGAGTGATTCCTCCCTTAGTTGAACTTTTAAGTGGTAGATTAACTTGGGTTGAGCAGAGAGTGGCAGTTCGGGCTTTAGGACATTTGGCTACATATGCCAGCACTTTTCCTGCTGTAGCAAGTCATGGTGAAATTCTTGAGCTGTCCATCCAATTAGCAATGAGTTCTCTGGAAATAGTCTACTCACATTTTTACCAATATGTTGATAGAAGGCTAAGTTATCACTGTGATCTGCTTACACGTGGCATGGGCGGTGTGGAAATGGAGTCCAGGAAGGGTGAGGAGTGGGCTAGCCAGTTGCAATGCTGGTCCCTTCAGCTCATTAACTGTTTTGCTTTTAAACCTGAATTTCTTTCTACTATTTGCAAACCTGAATTTTTGATAAAACTGCCTGGTATGTGGGGTGGACTTGTTAATGAAAATTCTCCAGCTGGTATTGGTTTGTTAAGAACAATTTGTCATCACAAGCTTGGTAGGGGGCCAGTTGCGAGTTGCCCTGTTATCATTGAAACATTGTGTAATATTGCCCGGTCATCAGATGATTGGCAATATATGGCTATTGATTGTCTTCTATGGCTGCTTCAGGATTCAAACACTTGTCAAAAGGTAAAAGCTTTAACACCTTTGCATTAGCTACTGGTTTATGACTTCTGTTGAGCTCATTTGCAATGTTGAGTACTGAGAAGACTAATTGCTTTCATCTTCTAATCCTGGAAATAGTCTTAGATGAGTGTAAGTATGAAAACTGTGGCTTATGTCTGGAAATTTGCTAGAAGTCAGTCATATAAAAATGGAGAAACAGGATTAAATAAGAGTCATACTGCTCAATCTTGAGGCCATTCAGTTCATAGTGCTAAACCCTAGTGGCAAGTATGTTAGGCAGTTACCTTGGTGATCTATCACACTGCTTGCACTTCATATCAGTTTCTTTTGTATTAGACACATCTTGCTTGACTAAAATCCTAAAAATCATATTCAGATCGACTAGTGAGTAGTGAGCATGAACCAATTAATGTACAGTTAACTATCTACCTGTACGAGGGAATTAAGAAAGATTTAAATGCCAAGGGGATTTGTACATAATTCTTTTCCTATAGCAATATTGTTTGAAAATCTACAAGGATGGTCTTAAGGTAATATTTTACCAAAGTTGTGATTATCTGGTGCTTGCTTCAGACTTTTAACTACTTCCCATTATCAGTCTCCCAAAATTGTGAGATATGTGATCTTGTCATTGCACCAATGAAATTTAATAACTTTGGCATAACACTGATTCATTATCTTCTCTGGATTATTCAGTTTTTACAATCTCTTAATTGCCAATTGTTTGTATTCTTCATTGTATGAGCTGTTTCTATGAGATTACATGTTGTCCATTGTTTTGGGATTTCAAAGGATTGTGCATGTAGGACTTAAGGCTTTGCAATATATTTCGCAGGTCATTGATAAAGTAGTACCTGTGTTGATAGACCTTGTGGAGATTACAACTCTAGGTGATCACAAAAAGCTTGGAGATTCTATTGTCAACGTTCTTCAGGATTGCATCCAGTTACAAGGGTCAGGAAGAAGCTCAATTAGTAGCCGAATGAAAGAACAAATTGAGGATCTACTAAATGCAAAGCAGAGATTGAAATGGGAAAAGACTATGCCCAAGGAAGACCTACATATCAAACAGGCTGCAGCATTGGTGGTCAAGCTTGAAGGAAATTCCTTGTTCTCATCAGGGAATATATCTGGAGCTGCATCAAAATACTCAGAAGCTTTGTCATTGTGTCCAATGAGGTCTAAAAAGGAGAGAGTTGTTCTCTATAGTAATCGGGCTCAATGTCATCTTTTGCTGCAGCAACCCTTAGCTGCCATAAGTGATGCGACGCGTGCACTCTGTCTCCACAACCCTGTCAACCGTCATGCCAAAAGCCTCTGGAGAAGAGCACAGGCCTATGACATGCTTGGGTTAGCTAAAGAGAGTTTGTTAGATGCCATTCTATTTATAAACGAGTGCTCTCAGTCAAATGATCCTGATCTCTCTCTCAGACAGAATAAGGTCCCTGATTATGCTGAACGACTGGTTAAGAAACAGATGCGTGCTGCTTGGTTATTTAGAGAGGCAGCTATCAAGCATGGTGGTGTTCATAGTCAGGGAGATGTTGGTGACATCTATGGCCCAGAGACTGATGATTCTGAATGGGAGACGGCAAGTGAAAGTGATATAGGAAATGATGGAAGGGATGATATGGGTGATGACGAAGATGCGGATGCTGATTGTTATAATGATGATGAGAGGAAAGATAAATATGACAAACCTTCAATAAAAGGTATTTTCACTATGCTTTCAGTTTCACATTGATATTTTGATCCAATCGTCTTGTTATTGTGTATTTCTGAAGCAAAAAGCATGGAGAACCTGAGATATTTTCAAAGGTATATGGTGTCACCAAATGTGTTACCTACCTGTAAAATTGAGATCAACTTGGTGTTAACA
This sequence comes from Saraca asoca, assembly GCA_026873985.1. Classification (NCBI taxonomy): domain Eukaryota; kingdom Viridiplantae; phylum Streptophyta; class Magnoliopsida; order Fabales; family Fabaceae; genus Saraca; species Saraca asoca. Next base: position 18,134 of record JANHAO010006271.1, read on the forward strand.
GAATACTCATAGGCAACCAATCTCTCATTTTCTCTCTGTTTGGATAAAGCTTTTTGCACCACAGGAGGGTTTGAATCAAATATTTGCCATTGTAACATTTACAAGAAAATAACTTTACCCTGATGCCATTTCTTCACGTTTGACCAACCAAATAATAATTTGTGCAGAGCTACAAGCCATGGTGCCTATACTTGCTCTATGGCTGCTATTTCTATTCAATGGCGATGTAATACCTTTGTATTGATGCTTTTGATTTGATTCAGATATAAGGAATGGATACAACGTGCAACTTGCAGAAGAAGAACCATGACTGCAGAGGCAAAATCTTCAGCATGAAGGAAGCAGATTTGGTTCCTGTGATTTATTTAACTCCCTGCTTCGTGAACTTTAAATGCAATGGTGGCCTCAGAATGATATGAGTTTCTGGTCTTGCTGTTGGATCTTGAGATTTAATTACATACTCAAGTTTTCGATATTCCATATTTGTTCTCCCTATTTTCATGTCACTTCAAGTGTAAAAAATAGAACGAGTTTGGAGAACCGCATACCGTTTGGAGTATGCGATTCATTTTTTATTAGTAATTTGACTGCAAAGGGGTTTGTGTATATAATCTTTTTTCTACTTAAATTATCTTTAAATCCAATATTTTTTTCTATCATCATTCCATTTCTGCTCGTTTCATAGTTCAATTGCACGCCATTAGCGGTTGATTGAGCCTTTTCAATAATCAGCTGGCTGGTTTATGCCCTTCTACTGAAAAATATTCTTTACTTAGTGATAACATGAAGCTTTTAATATTTAAAGAATCCACAATTGATATTATTTAATTGAATGAAGATAAGGGTACAAATATAAAAATATCTCCCGTATCCTTGCCTATAACAATGCTTGGCAAAAAGGTGTGATTAATAACTTATGGTTTGCGTTATCTTTCATTGCTACATAAGGGTTCATATAATTTAACTTATATTATTGTGCATTATTATTATTATTTTTTTTTACTGATATAAAATTATACTACTGAATGGATGATTTAGATTTTATTTTAAAAAATTATAAATAAATACAATTGTTCTATTAAATTTTAAAAAGAAATCTCAATCATTCATTTAATGATGTAATCTTAGCATATTTGGTGTAGTGTAACAAATTTGCATTTTTTTTTCACGTTTTCTGTTATGCTATTCTACTTTCTGTTATGCCACTAGGCATAGGTATTTTCTTTCTATTTTGCTGAGTTGTAATTCACATTTTTAGTATGAAAGCATAGTCCTTTACTATATAAACTTATGTAATTCATTCAGATAAATAGTGAAAGAGTAGTATATTCAAAATGTGCATTTTTCATTCTTAATATGGTATCCGGGCACTATCCTTCTATTGCTTCTTTACAGTGATGATGGCATAAGGTGGCTAGAATTTTTCATCTACCAATTCCATGGCTCCACCTAAGTCTCTCGATAACAATTGGAATTCGTATTTCCTGTAGAACGGTGACTATCCAGGTCTTGCTCTTATTTCGCATCCTCTTTCCGGCCCCAACTATATTGCATGGAGCCATGCTATGCTCATGGCCTTAAATGCCAAGAATAAGGTTGGTTTTGTTGATGGATCGATTTCGAAACCATCATCTACAGATCCTCTTGCTAGCGCTTGGTCTCAGTGCAACAACATGGTTACATCGTGGATTCTCAATGCCACTTCGAAGGAAATAGCAGATAGTCTACTCTATTTGAATAGTGCACACACTGTTTGGTCTGACTTATATGATCGATTCCGACAAAGTAATGCTCCACGGGTTTCCTAAATTAAATAACAGCTTCATGGACTAGCTCAAGGATCTCTCAACCTCAATAGTTATTATACATGGTTGAAAATTCTCTAGGACAAGCTTAAACTTTTTTAGGCCGTTCCTGATTGTACTTGCGGAGGTATGAAGGCATGGATAGAATTCCAAGAACATGAATATTTGATGCAATTTTTGATTGGTCTAAATGAATCATATCATGCAATGCGAGGTCAGATCTTGATGCTCGATCCTTTACCTCCAGTAATTAAGGCTTTCAATTTAGTTGTTAGGAAGAACGACAACAAACTATTGTATCTCGACCTTCATTAGCTCTAGCTGAATCCATGGCATTTCACACGTCTGTAGCTCCTCCTTTTGTTGCTACAGTTTCATCTCAGGGCAAGCCCAAATGTAATTGACCACAATGTTCTCATTGTGGGATTCCGGGACGTACAATAGATCACTGTTACAAAATCTATGGACATCCACCCGGTCACAAGTCAAGATCAAAGTCTCAGTCTAATTCCTCAATGGCAGTAAGCTTAATATCAGTGAGCTTTAATCTAGCGAGCTCAATAGTAGCGAACTATAATCCCTCAATGGTAGCGAGCTCAATAGCAGCGAGCTCTAATTCGCCTCCCGCAGCCATGAGTTCCGCTCTGCCACAAAATACTTTGCTGACCTCTTTATCAAACAATCAAGTACAGCAACTCATTGCCTACCTCAACTTGCAGTTAACTCATAATACCACTCCTAAGATTCGATCTGCTGTTGACCCTTCAATCTCAAATGTTTAAGATAATTCCTTTTTTGCTTTCTCATTTTCTCACCATCTTATTCCTCCTGATTCTTGGGTGATTGACACAAGTGCTACACACCATGTCTATTATAATTTATCTATTTTCTCACACTCCAATTCAGTTCGCAAAACTTCTGTGACTTTACCCAATGGTGAAACTGTCAGTATTGATAGAATAGGATCTGTGGCATCATCTTAATACTTTGATTCTGCATAATGTACTTTTTGTTCCTCAATTTGGTTTTAATCTTCTCAGTGTTAGCTTTCTCACACTTAGTTACAATTGTCGTGTTGATTTCATTTTTGATTTGTGTGTGATTCAGGACCTCACTCAAGGCTTGATGATTAGGAAGGGTAGAAGAAAGAAGAATTTATATTTTCTAGACTTAGACACTATTGCTTGTAATTTGTTTCTTTCAAACACTGAAATGATAAAAAGTGATATATGGCATTTTAGACTTGGCCACCCATCTCATGTAAAATTTCAACTCCTTCATAATGAATTACAACTTTTCAATTTGTTATCTCAATTATCTTCACATTGCAAAGTTTTCCATTTAGCCAAATAGAAATGTCTGCCTTTCATTTCTCATAATAACATGTCAACCAATATCTTTGATTTAATTCATATGGATATCTGGGGTCCTTTTCATGTTAATACAATAGTTGGTCACAGGTATTTTCTTTCCCTTGTTGATGATTGTTCACAAGCTACTTGGGTTTATTTACTTCAAAACAAATAAGATGTTCTTACCATATTCCCATAATTTTTTACTTTGATTTCCAATCAATACAATGTTACAATTAAATCTATTCAACTGGATGATGCTCTAAAATTGGCTTTTCATGATTTTTTTTCGATCTAAAGGCATTATTCCTTTTCACTTCTATGCTGTGTGATAAGTAGAAAATGTACCTATAAAAATACCTGATTTTAACTCTTAATTAGTCATTAACTTGTAGTTTTTGTCTATCT
>JANHAO010006272.1:0-21703 GCA_026873985.1 Saraca asoca
CACATTTCAACCCTTTTGAAGTCCTTATGATTTGTGCAATGCATGCAATTTTGGTAGTGGAGATTAGATGATAAGCAAGCATATGATAGTGCATTTTCATGGAAAGAATTTGAGAGAAATACTTCTCATCCTAAACACCATTAGAGTTGTGAGGAGAGCTTCCTTGCAAAGTCTATCAAGTTAATCTATCTTTTGATGAAGTAACTTTGCTAATTGGTTTGGGTTTTGATTTGTAAAGATGAGCAACATGATGTGCTGTGTAGCCTAAATTCTGCTGCATTCTTATTTGTAATAAGACTCTCATCATTGCTAAAAAACCTCAAGGTCTTTTGAATCTTCTTGCTGTCTTTCAACCCTTATGTTTTGTTTTGTTTTGTTTTGTTTTGTTTTGTGTTTTGCCCGGGAGTGCAGAAGTCATGGTTACTTCAACTTGAAGGAAACTATCCTTCCAATGCTTTGGATTCGAAGCTAGCCTTTCATAAGTTTTAGATTGCGATGTCACCTAGATAAGGCCCTTGCCTGAAAATGAATATGTTCATTGTAGAGGTTCCATACTTAGAATTAGGAGGGTAGCCAGCTTGTCTAAGGATTGTTTGGAAACACTTACTGATAACCTAAGCATTATATGAAAACTGTGATGGCTCCACCTCGATCACCATTATCAACTCCCATTCAAACTTTGAAAATGAGGAAATTGCTCACAACTTGAGCATCACAACCATATAACATATAAAGAAATTCCTGATGTCATATTTACAGGTCCTCTCACAAGAGTTAGCAAATTGGATCATCCCTTATACCAACTTCCCATATAGGTGCGATGTTCTATTTGTGTTAATGTCACTTAATCAAAACGAGACAAGTTTGGGGGTGTGTTCTTATAACCAACATCAATAAACCCTAAGCCCACACTTTTGTTGGTAAAATCTTTGGCATGTTCATTACCATCATCCCTCTAGGACCTCTAAATCGATAGAAGCTCAAGAAGGCTAATAACATAGGCATGAGCATTCTTAGAAGTTGAGATGCCCATGCTAATAATTCCATGAGGTCCAAATGCCTCAACATTTTCATCATCAAAGACAACCATAAGCTCTTGTCCACTATTTATAATGCCACTAGGATGCCTGGATGTCTCGCTAAAAAGACCCGTATGATCACTTGAGTTAGGGCGAGAAGTGTCAATTACCATGTTAGTGGAAGAAAAGGTTGAAGTCCATAAAGACACTTTTGGCATTTGAGATGAAAGGGATGAGCTAAATAGTGAAATAGAAAGGCTTTGTGCAGAAATCAATACCTTTGGGTCCTCATAGTCCCTAAAGTTTAACACAGCCACCATTGGTGAAACAAACAGAGTACCAAATAAAGGGTCGATGTGTGACATATAGGATCTAACACCAAAACAAAGAGTAAAAGGAAATCGAGAATGTACCTAAAAAATAGGGAGATGGTTAAAAGTCAAACAAAGAGGGAAAAGGGAAGAGTTAGAAAATAAAGTGCACACCCCCATAAGTAATAACAACTTTTGAATCAACAACAAACCTAAAAAGCCTAAAAGCATAAAAACATAACCTAACAAAGTCAGAGAAGGATACTAGAAACTTAGTAATGCTAATGCAAAGACCAAGCAACCAAAAATTGGAAATGCTGCCAACCATAGTCACTGGAAAAACCAAAAGATGCAAAAAAGTAGCAAAGAAGTTGGTGACTAAGAAGTTGCAAAAACATAGAAGGCATAAAGAGTAACAAGGGTATTAGAGAGTTTTTGAATGAAAAAGTGATCAGAGAAGTAAGTAAGAAACCATTTATACCTTCGAAGATTAATGGCTTGAATCGTCTTAATACCAAAAAGGTAAAATCAATGGCTAGGATGGGCACAGACTAAAAGCCTACGATGATGACATCCACAAAAAGATGTGTTAAAATTAATGCCTTTAGACATCAATTATGCAAAACCCAAGGTAATTGTTAGACACGTTAATGCTGGGCAAGCGAAGCATCCTTATCAAGATAGTGAACTCGAGCTGGTGAATGCCTTTTCTGAAAAACTCTAGAGGGAGGGGTAAATGTGTAATATCTTAAATTTTCTAAAATTAATTTTACTAATAAAATGGCCTTTTGGGAAAATCTAAAAAAGTGAATTTGAAATCTTTAAGAATTTAAAAACTATAAATTTCGGGGTATAACGAATCCACATATTGTAGAAATAATTTATAGGAATTTTAAGAATCTTCAGGTAACCGAAACTTCCATCTTATAAGATTTGTAATACAAATCATTATGAATCAAGAAATTTGACTTGGTGTTTTCGATATGGTTAATTGGACATAGAGCAAAAGAATGTTCCATGAATGTAAGTGCTTTTGGATATGGTGCAAATTACCAAACTAGACCTCAAAGTTAACCAATAACACAATTAGGAACTTCAATAAGAGCACCAATTATGTTTGGTAGGAATGATGGAAGAGGTAATTAAGGGAAAAACCCAAATACAGTTATAATAAAAGTTTATAATCTTACTAGGCAGAAAGCTTAAGTATCAAATGTTGTAATTTCAGGTATTTTGAAAATATATGATTTTCCAACTCGAATATTGTTTGACCCTAGAGCTACTTACTTTTTTTATTGCAAAGAAATGTGGCACTCTACTAAATAAACTTGGTAAATTAATGGAATCACCATTAATAATGATGATCCCAATTGATAAGACTCTTGTAACAGACTATTTGTACAAGGATTGTACTATGACAATATGAGATAAGCAAGTATCTACAAACCTAGTCATGTTAGATTTGGTTGATTATGATATAATCCCAGGTATGGATTAGCTTTCTCAATATCATGCATGTATGAATTATTCTGATAAGATAGTTACATTCCATGTGGACAAATCTTCTCCTCTAGTCTTTCAAGGAGAGCAAGTAACTAGGATAGCTATTTTGATTTCAAGCATGTGAGCTTGGAAATTGCTGAAAAAGGGGCATACAACTTATTTAGCTATAGTGAAAGACTTGGAGCAATCTGTTCCAAATATATAATTAGGTTCCGATGATATATGAATTTCTTGATGTGTTTCCTGAAGAATTACCCGAATTGCCACAAGATTGGGAGATCAAGTTCACCATTGATCATGTACCTGGCACTGAACCTATCTCTATTCCTCCTTATTGCATGGCATCCTTGGAATTAAAAGAACTAAAAACTTAACTCCAGGAGTTAACTAATAAAGGCTTCATTCGTCCAAGTGTTTCACTATAGGGGTGCCCGTGCTCTTTGTGAAAAAGAAAGATGGAACACTATAGTTGTATATTGCTTATTTCTAATCGAATAAAGTTACTATTAAGAATAAATATCTCCTCCCTCATATTGATAATTTGTTTGATTAGTTGCAAGGAGCGAAATATTTTTCAAAAATAGACTTGAGATTTGAATAGTATTAGTTAAAGATTTGTAATGAAGATGTACCTAAAACTGCTTTTCGTACACGTTATGGACATTACAAATTTCTCGTAATGTCATTTGGGTTAACGAATGCCCCAAATGCTTTTATAACCCTAATGAATCAAATTTTCAAACCAGTTATAGATAAGTTTGTGGTCATGTTTATTGACACTATCATGATATATTCTAAAAGCAAGGAAGAGCATGACCAACACCTGAGGATAGTGTTGCAGACTCTACAAGAAAATAAACTTTATATGAAATTCTCCAAATGCAAATTCTAGGCAACCAATGTCTAGTTTCTTGGTTATGTAATGTCGTAGAAAGGGATACGAGTTAATCCTTAGAAAGTAAAAGCTACAGAGAGTTGGCCTAGTTACGATGGTTACAGAAATCCAAAGTTTCTTAGGATTAGTTGGATATTACCGAAAATTTGTTAAAGATATCTCTAAGATTTCTACGTCATTAACCAAATTAACTCGAAAGTGAGTGCATTTCGAATGGACACCCACATGTGAAAAAAGTTTTCAAAAGCTAAAAAGATGCTTAACGAAAGCTTTAATACTGGCATTGCCATATGGATCAGGCACTACATAATGTATTACGATGCTTCGTCAATCGATGTATAACTTGGTTAATATGTTTTTACCTATAATTTGAGTAACTCGGTGTATAACTAAAAGTTTTGAATCAAACCTTAATTTTAGCCCATAAAATAATACAATTGGTGATGGTCAATCGTGTTAAGGAAGCTTAAAAACAAGACCCACAATGTGTAATTCTTAGACAAAAGGTGGAGGTGGAACTAAACTCCAAATTTGTAGTTGACAAAATAGGATTGCTTAAAAAAGAAGAATGATTATGGGTTCCCTCTAGTGTTTGTGAGCTCACAATTCATCACATACTATGCAATCGGCAATGTCTAAGATGTATCATGACTTGAAAGAGGTGCTTTGGTAGGAAGGCATGAAACGAGATGTGCTTGAATATGTGACTAAATGGCTTATGTGTCAATAAGTGAAAGTAGAACATCAATGTCTGGTAGGATTGCATCAATCTATCAAAACTCCAGAATGGAAATGAGAGAGCATAATGATGGACTTTTTAGTTAGATTGCTGAAATTGCCAAAAGGTTACAATTCAATTTGGGTCATCATTGATCATTTAAACAAATTGGTTTATTTCTCACTAGTTAAAATGATTTATTTGGCTATTCAATATGCGCAAATATACCTTGATCGGATAATTCCTTTACATGGAGTGTCGTTGACTATTATTTAAGATCGTAGTACTCAGTTTGCATTTTATTTTTGCCAATCACTCCAACAAGCTTCGGTACTCAATTACAATTTAGTACTACTTTTCTAGAAGATATGCTTTGAGCATGCGTGATGAAATTTGAAAGGAACTGGGAAAAATACTTGCCACTTATTGAATTTGCCTCTAATAATAATTACCAATCCAGTATTCAAATGGCTCCATTCAAGGCATTGTATGGGAGGAGATGTAGGTCTCCAATAGGTTGGATTGAGCTTAGAGAGGTAAGGTTGTTAAGACCAAATCTTATAGCAGATGCCATTAGGAAGGTACAATTAATCTATGATAAGATGAAGGCAGTTCAAGATTGACAAAAATTGTACTCGAATATAAGAAGAAGTAATTTGGAGTTCAAGGTTGATGACCAAGTGTTTTTTAAGGTATCCTCTATGAAAGGAGTTTTGCATTTTGGCAAAAAGGAAAAACTAATGTTGTGGTATATCGGACCATTAAGAATCATTAAACACGTAGGAATCATAGCATATCAATTAGACTTGCTAGCTAAAATGCAAGGAATTCACTTGGTATTTCATGTCTCTATATTAAGGAAATATGTTTTGGATGAATCTCATATCATCAAGGAGGAATCGATACAATTGGACACCAAATTGACATATCAAGAGCAACTGGTAGTTATTCTTGATTAGCAAGTTCAAAAACTGAGATCAAGAGAAGTTTCTATGGTTAAGGTATTATGGGAATGACACAATGAGTGAGAAACTACATAAGAGTTAGAATATGATATTCGAGGAAAATATCCCCGATTATTTGGTAATAGACGAGTTCAATGATTACTTAGTATAAAGTATTACTTATAATTATTAGTTTATTCTAGTTAACTTACCGTCGTTGTTCAAAATTCGAGGACAAATTTTTTTAAGAGGGAGAATTATATTATTCTGAATTTTCTAAAATTAATTTTTATATTTACAAGGAGTCCAAATATGATAAAAATAAATTATAGGAACTTTAGGAATCTTCAGGCAATCAAAATTTCCATCTTGGATATTCAAAAAATAAAATTCATATTTTCAGGATTTAATTTTCCAAAAAAGTTCAAAAAGATCAAAATTAGGGCTATGATACCCAACAACTATAAAATTATAATTATTACAAAGGTAATTAATTTAATTAATTTGTATTAGAATTTTATAGCCACCAACGATTGGTGGGTATGTTAATTTTGAGTTCAAAGTTGAGAGAATAGAAAATGAAAACTTGTGAGAAAAAGTCAAAGATGGAAATTGACTTTGTTCTTTCCATTTTACCCCTTAAGGGCTGACTTTCTATTCCTTCTTCAGCATTTACCAGGTTGCAACCCATGTAACTCTTCTTCAACAACTTATGCTCTTTCTCTCACTACATCTTTTTTTCTCTCTTCAAGTAAGTGACTTACTTCTTCATGATAATTTCTCAAATTTTTACTATTGATTTTTCTCTTCTTCCTCTTTAATTCAGCACTAAAATCATGTTAATTCATGGGGGCAAAATCTGAGTGATGAATTTTTTAAATTAATAGTTACTATTCATGTACTATTCAACCCATGAACCCACATGATTTTATGATAATTTTAAAGCTTGAATCTATTATTTTTAGCTTAGTTTTTTGTAATGAAATCATAATCTAATAGTATTTGATTGTTTAGTGGAAGAAAAACCTTCAAAAATCTAAAAAGTTAATATGCTTGTCTTTCTTGTTCTTAAAGAGTGAGGAAGATCTTTGTGAGATTTGTTTGATTTCTTGTTTCCAATTACTAAGGTGAGTGATTCATACCTTTCTTGTGAATTATATTGTCTTTGATGATTGTGACCCTCTGTTTGTGGGAGTAAGTTGATGAAAATGGGTATTTATGATTGTATGATAAAGTTTGAGTTTGAATGACCTTGCTGATGTAATGATTGGTTTTTGTTGAAAAAGTTAGCTTTTATGCGTGTTTAAGTCCTCAAAATATGTTGTGTTGAACTGCTATGATTTGATATAAGATTGAAAGTTATTTCCCTTGTTTTTTTGTTGTTCTTCTACATTCTAGAGTTGAATCACCACTTTTACACTTTCCCTACGATTATGCTCATAGGAATCAAGTTGTATTGTGTCTAGCAATTCGAATCAGGAATTGAACTAAATTCTTGCAAGCTGAATCAAACTATCCTACCTTGTTTTTTTATTCCAATTACGATTCTAATCTCGTGCATAACTTGAACTTCCTAAAAGTTTTTAATTTTTAGCAAGTAGACTCGCATTTTGAACTGGATTTCCTTGAGTCAAATTAAATCCTTCGTATTTGATTCAGCGATTCTACTCAAATTTCATCCTCGATCATGTTCATAATTCCAATCGTACCTTCAAAATTTTTACACTTTTTAGCTCAAGTTCATTTCTTTATGAGAGATTTCTTCTTCCCTTTGGTCTAATATCATACGAACACTAACCAATTCAAGTATAACCACTAAGAAATCTTAAATGGTTAACTTATAAGCCAATATCAATAAATCTAATACTTGTCTATACATTAAGGTAGTCATTTAATGAGACAAAGAACATATGGTTGTAATTGTAATGGAATGTGATCCATTTGATCAAGATTATGATTGAATGTGAATGTTGTGATATAGTTATTATGAGTAATGATATTGTTTACAATTAAAAAATTTCTCATAAGAGATAGGATGATATATGATATATGATGATGATGAAATGTGAATGATATGATGAGATAGGGGTAAATGAATCGAATCCCAGATTTGTGCATTTTGATAAGGTAGAACTTGGAGAGATAAAGTTGGAATTGTGCAGGATAAGGCTGGAACAAAGTAACAAGGAGAATCTTAATTAATCTCATTTATTTTGCATTTTACATGAATTATTATTTTAAGGAAACTTTGAAAGAAATATAAAGTGATTTGACAAATGATGAATGATGACGACGGCTTGAGGCCATAACATATAATTAGATTAACTTGATGTGAAATAAAAATAAATGAATGGCTATGATTTTCATATGCATTGCTATTATTAAGACATCCATAAGTTAGGTATGGATATATCTTATTGAGCCCTAGCTCACTCTTTTGTTGATTATTTTTCAATTCTTAAGAACTTATTGATAATCCACTCTAAGAGAAGTAAGAATGAATAATGATTTGATGGAAATTACATCTAATACCTTTTCTACCACCGTGTCAAGTCCTTTAGGTGTATACAATATTAGGATTCATTACATCATTATTTTGAATCTAGTTGGGTGTGAAGTATTACATGAGATTGAAATTATACCTATAGAACCGTAGAACGTCCTACTAATGATGGCCTTAGTATGGATTAATCCCTGAAGATTCTACCATCTTTACATATTTTGCTAAACCTTTTTGAAAATAAGTAAATAGTATAGCCAAAAGGCTTATTTATGTTAACTTATTTTTTTGGTTTCCTGATAAGTCATAGGTTAATTTAACTTTTGGTTGCTTTACCCTTGAAAAGATATAGGGTGGCATGGGAATGACTTTTCACTAGGAGGTTGTGATGTAGTTTGGAAACCTATAGATAACTTGTGGACAAATGTTTGATCTGGCATGTGCCTGTTGGGCAATGCTGTTGTATATTATAAAACATATTCATGTTCCAAATTGTATCACTTTTATCTTATAAGTCCTCAATATTTCAAATCAATAAATTGAAATTGAGTAAACATGTTTAGTAATAGTGAGATAAGCATGAATAGAAATAGGTAATAGAAAGCAAATAAAGGTTGATGACTATTAATAAAGGATTGATACTTAAGCCGGTCATAGCCAAGAAATCGTGTCGTAACAAAATGATAAGGCCAAAACTTCATCGATCCTATCGCCTGACCTCGCTTGCCCTAGCAACCGAGGGCGATCATCCAAACCTAGCACCCCAGGAACATCCACGTTTCGAACCAACACTAGACATGCGGTCGCATCCACACATGACTAATGGATTGCTTGACAAACTCTTGACACCCAATACAATGTGACCACATACCCAGCCATCACTTTTCTGAATGTGTATATAGGATGATACCTCCACACCACGTTAGTGATCCATTCTAACCACTAGTCATAGGACCTTATCTACTCTTTGAACTCTTTTGCTTCTAATTGTGTGCCTACCAGTAACCGCTCAACCATTATCACCAGCATTTTTTCTTTTTGCAAGTCTCAAGGCACAACTTGGTAGGCAAGGATTATATCAAATATTTTCAATATATTAAAATTTCATAATTAAACCGGGTTGCACCAGAAATACATAAGAGAGTTGAGCAAATGTTTGGCAAAGAAGAAATTTTTACAAATCAGTTATAGTTTTAGTGGTTTTGATTTCTACTTTAAAAAAGAAACGGTAGATAAAGCGAAGACAACGATAAAGAAGAATACAAAGAATATAAGAAAAAGGTTCAAGTGTCATGAAGGAATAAGGTTTCTATGAATTGAAATCATTCAATCGAGAAACCAACTTAAACTTCTGCCATTTTTCTATAAAATTCAATTTGAGATTTTGTTGACTAACAAATTACCATGCCTTTTCATTTGATGCCCGTACTTTCACCATGGTTTCTCATATGATAATCATTCCTTCACGTCTTATAGTGTGATTTCATTTCTTATAACTTCAAATAAGTCGACCCTATTTCCTTTAATCTACCAAAACTTTTAGAAGTCGATCTTAAGAGAACAAATGCTTTTATTTCAATGTAGCAGACGCAATTTATTCTCCATTGCAGCAGTTCGTTCTGAGCATTACAGTATGTTTTTTTATTATTTAATTTTAAAATTTTTTATGTTGAAATGATAGTTTCATATATGATTTTTTTAAATTAATGACTAATTTCTTGAAATATATAAATTATACACATGCCATAACTCTATTTGGCGTGATCTCTTATTATTGTATGCTTTAAAAACAACTCAATGTAGTGTAAAAGCCTCCCTTGATATTTGGAACTAGGGTAATTACTGCTTAAAAACTATGGATCGTAATCAGTTCAAGACTTGGTAATGCACATGTTTTATAAAAATTGAAAAAAAAAATAATATGTTTTAGGAAAAGTTACAAAAGACGTCATAATATAATTTCAGAGAAAACAGTTTGTCGAGAGAGTAAGAAATTAATTCCGGGTTAATGAGGATCCACATGATTTCGAAATAACTGTTGATTGCAGAGAAGCTAACTTGCAAGCTTTTCGAGTCTTACAGGATTTTCGTGGCTCGCTAACTTGTAAGCTTTTAATTTCATCTTATCACGTTTGGGTTATCGTCTTGGCTTTTAGCAATGATTTTATAGAATTTGAGTTCCTGCTAATTATCATAAATGTTATAAGTGTTTATTTTTTAAGACATGAGATTTTAATAAAAGAGTATTAAGAGACTGTTTAGTTGACAGAAAATTATGTGAGAAGTACAATTTTTGAGAAGTAGTAAATGGATGTATTATTTAGTGGACCATTAATTGATAAATGGAGGAAGTAAGACTTCCCAGAAAGTACTACTTCACACAAAATAGAGAATTACTTACCTATTCTCCCTTGGATAAAAAGAACTTTCTTCAAAAACTTTCAATTGTCATGATTAATCAAACAATTTTAAATATTTTCCAAGAAGTTAATAATGGAATTTACTCCTTGGCTTATTTCCTGTGTTAATAACCCCTAATACTTTATATTTTTTTTATGAAAAATAATATCTAATTTAATTATAATTATGACAGTTTTTTTTTTTCCATTTTGACCTTCAAATGATTGATGATAAGACTATAAAAAACTGACACCTATTAGGTTTATGATAATTAGCATGGGGTCGAGTCGATAAAATTATCACTTTAATCAAACAAGTCATATTATGTTGCTATGTTTTCTCCAAAATTATTATCCTATAGCTTCTGTATTAATTATCAGCAATGAAAGTTATTTTTATGAAGCAGTTGATATAAACCAAACAGCAGAAGGAGATGATGAATTTTGGTCCAGCAACCAGCATACATAGGCATCCTAATGGAACAGCAATTTACAGGTCAAGAACATAAGGAAAAGGCAGAGAATTTTATTAATTAAGAACCTCTCAAATTTTTGTCTAAGTCAATCATTATGATGAGTGTCGACCAGAGGGAGATATTGTAGAGTGGAGGATCAACTATACATATATTCTCATTTATTTATTTTCTGCAAATTCTTCAAAATTCAATACCATGGGATGCGAGAATATCTATCCAAGGAGGACTGTAGGGGGATTCTACTCCTTATTATTCTTACTTCAACTTCACACAGAGACAAAACACAAATTATATAGGTCTCATTCCATAAATATTTATATTCAAATTTGTGTCACCAATTTTTTTTTTTTTTACATAAAAGACCTTACTTTGAGAGCAAGATAAAATTTCTCAAAAAAAAAAATTCTATTAGATTCAATTAAAAATTAGAGAGATTTTACTTGTTAAATTCATGGTATGAAATGACTTGAATTTAAATTCCAAATTACAAGCAGATCTTTGAATGGAAATCATGCTTAGGCAACATGCATGGATTGAAAAGGACTTGTATTTGATAATAGCCACTTTCAACGCGTAATTAAGGGCATGCACGAAAATAATAACGCTATTCTCTTTATGTTTTTATATTTTTATTTCATCTTTTTTTACAAAAAGGTGAAATTAGAACTATGAGTCTCACTTCCATATAAGAGTGTGTGTGCTCTCACATTAAAAAAATAAATGTAAGAATAATATTTTTGCATGAAAAAATACACAAAAAATTGATAAGAAACAAAAGGAGATACATGCCATGGTTATTAAATAATGATAAAATGGGAGGTTTAACAATTTGGGAGGTGCTTGAAGACTAACTAGCTATTTAATACTCTTCCAAATAGCAAGTTCATTTCCATTCACCTAGAAGGCTAAAACATAATATCTACTACAAAATTTAAGGAGCATGCTACTCATCCTCTTCTATTTCCTCTTTCTCCTTGAAAAAAAAAAAAAGAAAACAAAAAGGCTGCTCCAACTCCATGTAGGGACGCTTTTAGTTCTGCTGGCCACATCAGGATATCATATTGTATACTACTATAGAGTAGTGGATATAATGAAAACAAAACATTGCATGGGATCCTAATCCAACAATGATGACTGGATGGTGGTAGGGGCCAGTTATGATGCCAAAATATGCAGATGAGAGATGACAATGACTTGACTTTCACAATGGTGGTAAAGCCACTACAACGTTGTTGTTGGTTACATAACTCCATCACTCACTCACAATTAACTCACAAAACAAATCAATTTAATTTTTTTTTGCTTCAAGTGTGAGTCCACTCATATCTGTGTGAGCCGACTATGAGTAATCTGATTATGCAACCAATTCTTCTCCTGCTACTCTATGAAACCAGTTTTGGTCAACACAGCATTCCTCACTTTGCTAAGATCTCTCCCTTTGAGTGTCCTCCCTATTCCTTCACACACAGAGAAAGATGAAATCTGGCTCCTTGCAAGCTTCTTAGCAATCCATTCATGTGGAGGAACCATATCATCGTCACCATCATCATCATCCCCAAAACCACCCTCAATGCCTACACCATACCTTGACCCCTTCTTGGCATTTTTCCCATAAATTTTTGACCAATCAGGAATGGCCAAAGGTGATGATGACCTCTGAACCAGTTCTGCTGCTTCACGGTTTGCTGCTTTAGCCCTTGGAATCATTCTTGGAGCTGCAGGTAAGTGCCATGCAGAAGAAGAGCCAGAAGACTCCCTGAATAACCTTCTTCGTGGGCTGGAAATTGAATCACCACTCTCTTTAACTACAGCCCACACATTTGCTTCATCAAAATCTTCATTTCCCATTGTTTGATCGTCAAAACGGCTACTTTTGTTCAGAAAACCACCCCAATCCGCCATTGATATTAGCCCTGCAACCAGCAAACTCAGATGAATGATTGTATGAAAACAGAAGAATGGAAGTGCATAGAGTAATGACACAGTTACTTGATTCAGTATATATAGCCATAGATGACAGAAATAGTTACCCCTTTAAAGAATATGATAGGCTTGATAGCTAATGAGATAAAATAGGCTTTTTTTTTTCTTTCCTTGGGAATAAAAATGCAGAAAGGTGTAAGAGAATAATATCAGGAATCTAACACTGACTTTTTTTAAAAAAATAAAAAAACCTCAACTGGATGGGAACTCTGGATAACCCAAAAAGCCAACCAAGACAAAGGAAGAGGCTTTTTAAAATCCTTTCTCCTTATCTTAATACCTCCAAACAATATCACAGCTTTCAAGAGGTCAGCCAGACTCACAGAATGGTACCTGAAACAAAAAAGACAACAGAAACAGATTATATGAGAAAACGCATTTCATTTGTTTAAAGCATAGTAAGGAACCTCATATATAGTAAAGAAAGCAAAAGAAAAAAGAAGGGTCTTGGGTGAGAATCTCAGTTTCATTACTATTTTCAATTTTCTTATCTGGAAACAATCAATTAAGAAATTAAATTAATCGCAAGAGTCCAAAATAGCCCACAGAAACGAAAATCCAGAGCAAGGACAATTAAGTATTTGCTCAATGGCAGCTAATATTGAGCAAACCCAAACAGGCTTATAGTCCCATCATAAAGCATTTCTCAAAATTTTCTGAGCTGCAGTGAGTGCATTGATCATTTGATTTGAATATCTGTGAAAGTCTGCATCTTTGATTTGGAGAGGTGGTGATGAGCTGCAACAGCAAGGCAAGCTTACGTACTCACAGCTGCAACTCAGCTGATTCGGAGCTATCAGAAAAGAGAAAAGCTCTTTCTTAATAAAAAGGCTGATTGTGAAGAAGTAAAAGCTACTCTTACTCGGTTGGTTGGGTGTAACTGCTCTAACATTGAAATGTGTAGCGGGTTTTTGCTGATCACAACTGTGACTGAGCATTTCTATGTATCAACTACTACTCTTGCTTCTTCTTTCTTCAATGCTTCTTTCCTTGGATTTTGGATTCAATTATGGACAGAGAGAAGGGGAGAGAGAGAGAGAGAGAGGGGGGGGGGGGGCCGAGTGAATGTGGTGCATATTTTTGTCAAGGTGGGCTGTAAGATGATCAGGAGGACCTCATGGATGAAGCCTTCAAGCCTTGAAGGGTAAAGCTAATTGTACATACACACGTAATCTTTATTCACAATATTCTTTTTTCACAGTAACATTATTTAAGTAAAAGTGATCTTAAGCTATAAATGAACCCTGATACTCATTTGTAGGTAAGTTCTATTAATGTGTAGAATATTAGGAAGTGATGATTTAAACTTTGAAATGAATTGGGATATAGTCAAGATTGGATATATGGGTGCAAACAAGAATAATCCCATTCATCATCCTTTTTTTTTTTTTCAAAAAAATTGATTAAAGTTATTAGGAGTTTGAATTGATCCACCTAGAATCAGATGAAACAACCTCATTTGATCCTATAAGAAGGCAATTATATTTACTTGGTTCAGAATCTATCATTATATTCAGGGACAATTAGGTCAACAACTCTATTTAGAATCTTATTTAGAAATTTCGTTATTATTTATATAATAACTTTAAAAAGTGACAATTCATTTTTGGCATTTTTATTAGTACAGTGACATTTTTATTTATGGTTTTTCTCTTTTAATATTTTAGATTTTGAAAATATTACATAGGTGTAAAATGAATTGTCACTTTTTTAATTCTTTTGTTACTTTTAAAAAAAAAATATTTTTTGACAGACAGGACCGTTGAAAATAATCTAATTCATAGAAAGAATCCCAGTATGTGCAAAAGTAGTATATGTGTTTAGCTCATTGATTTATCATATTACTGATCATTTATTATACTATAGTTCACATCACTAGTATATATGAAAATAAAATTTATCATTTTCGCATAGGTTTGTCTTAAAATAAAATTTATGAATGAAATAAAAAATGACAAATTCAAATAATAAAAGTATTGAAATATCTTAAAAAGGTTTGAAGTCATATATAAAATTATTCTAGTACAAAAAGGTGTTTGTCCCCTCAATGCCCACCAAAGATGAAGCAACTTTGCGATTGAAAAGTGATTAGAGCCAGCTAAATCCTACTTAATGCTAAATTGTTTAAAAAAATGGGTGCACCCCTCTTAGTTGCCACCTATTATGATAAGGAATTAGGCGCTTGATGTGCCTACTTACATGGCTTTTTTTATATATCTAAATTATTTAATATAAATTTTCTGTTTATTTAAAAATTTCTGCATAATTTTTTTTATTTTCATTAATAAATGATGTCTTTCTTTTTCTGAAAAGAACAGAAAATATCATGTTAATAATACAAGTGCCAAAACAAAAGTTGCATGCTTTAAAAGTTAGGGGGTAAAAGATTAATGATAAGTGGCCAAGTGCGTGCATTAACTCGAGTTGCTATAACCAAATAACACAACCAAACGAGGGATATTATATTACTTTATGTTACAAAGATATAGAATCAGACTCAAGGGTTTATGACCAAAACCTTCAGTGATTCATTCAATTAAATAACAAGTTCCCGCAGATGACAGTTTCAGGAGATAGAACTTCTGCTAACGAGTTAAAACTAATTATGCTAATTAGTAGTTACTGTTATTCACAATAGCATTGCAGGGGCATTCAATTTACTACACGAAGACAAACAAATACTAGCCAAGTCTTGAGGGAGAAGTTGCCTGGTTCCTAATCCTGCTTGAACGCCTAACAGGAGTAACTGTCTCTTCATCCCCCTGTACCTGACGAATTGAAAGCAAAACACATTAGAAACAATTTACAACAAATGATCTTTACAAAATATTTACAAGAATGGGAACAAAAAACTTACATGCTTGTTAGAAAGTTTCTCGAAGGTAGTGAAACTTCCATAAGAAGTTGAAACACCAATGGAGTAGTCTGAAGAAGAAGATGCAAGAGATTCTCTCCTATAATTCTTCCCGGGCTTCTTCTCAGGGCTTTGAGCTTCATTCACTTCTTTCACTATTTTCTGGCTATTTGATGATGAACTCTTCTCGAAGCTGCTCATTTCAGTAGGGCATGGCTCTCCAAGAATGTCCATTTCAGTAGGGCCATTCCTGACAGATGGCTTATTAACCTGCTCTTTGGAAACTGAAGAGGAGTCAACATTTAATGTCTCAGCCACATTTTGGCTTCTGCTTTGGTCCTTCCTTGAGTAGTTGAAAGCAGCGGCTGCAACTAGAGATGTAAAAAAGAGCAGCACATATAGCAGCATGTGTGGTAGAAAGTTAACTGCTTCTATATGCTGATTCTCTCTAAATGCAGCATCAACACTTACAGAATTCTCCTCTGCTTTAGTTAACTCTATATTCCTGGTTCCATCATCATTCACTTCAGTATCAACATCAGCAACCTCTGAATTTAACTCTGGCTGCTCCTTGAGGTCTAAACTGAGGTCCTTTTCAGTGTTGATAAAGGCACCATTTTCTGGTGCCTGATTCGCTTCTAAGTTACTTTCTTCAAACACTATAACAGGAGTTTCAACAGCCTCTGAAGTTAGACTTTGATGATCTTCTTTAGCTTCCGTATTAAGTTCCGCGGGACTGGGTTCACTTGATTGTGAAGGTTCCACTAGAATCGCCGGTTGATTCCCAATTACTTCCTCGGATTCTGGAGCATCTGAAACAATTTCATGTTCAACTCCAGGAACATCTACCATATCCTGTTGAACTAGTTCGTCAAATTCTGAATCATAATACCCTACTGAAATATCTTCAAAATCCTCAACAGTTTGAATATGTGAGGCAACATCAACTTCATTCTCTTCCACGCTCAGGACTGGCAGGTCCACTAGTGGAGCATCCCATTTTCCCTTTTCACTATGTCCAAAAATAGGATACTGATCAAGAGAATTGTCCTCGTGCAAGGCAGTCAAATTGTAATAATCGAACTTGCCCAAATTGTGCCCTCCTCTAAATTTTGGAACCAACTCAGAAACTGAAGACTTCAGGTTAGTAAACCAAATATGAGAATTTCGAGCAAGCCTGTCAAAATTTGCTTTTGCAGACCCTGAAAATTCTGAGGATTCATAAACCTTGGATAAAATGGTTTGGTATTCGAACATGGTAGGACCGATGACAGGATAATTCATGACTGAGAATGATATAGAAGCAATCGAGAGGAGAAAAATTAGAGTAATGGCATTTGACCTGGTAAAGAAGCGTGCTTTATGCACCTTTGTTGCTTCAATGGCTTCATTAGACATGAGTTTAGTAGGGCTTGATGTGCTACTATGACCCTCCTCTTCTTTATTAACAATTTCATCTGAAGAAACATCCTCGGAATCCCTATATGAGTCTTCAGGCTGAGTTTCCTCTGTAACTTCTGTGTCTGAAAAACTCCCAGATATCAAGTTTTCCTCAAGATTTATACCTTCTCTTTCTTTGTAAAGTTCTACTCGTCGGTTTGGTTTGTAACAAAGAAATTGGGGTCTTGGCGAGAGGTAATTCGTTTTAGGATCATAAGGTGGCACCAAAGGATCTGCATCAAGAGGAGCTAAGATGGTGGAGGTCGATGAAACTGGAGGAGATGGACTAAGTTTAAAAGTTGGGTCAAGGTTTACACAATCAGGCTCTTCAGAAACAGTTTGAAATGATGATTCTGTTTCAGTGTCTATATTTAAAGGTATTTCAGTCAAAAATAGGGATTTTGTTTCATTGTTTGGATTGAAGGGTACCTTATTTTCTTCAAGCACAGCTTCTTCAACTTTCAGATCTTCAGCAATCATGGAAGCTTTATCTTTTTCCTCCTCCTTGGGAACCCGACCAGATGAAGCTTCAAGCTTTTTCTCTTCTAAACCAACCCCAGGTTTCAGATCACTGTCTATCAGTGGTTCTGCAAAAGTTACCTTACGAATGGGGCTTTTTCCATCGGTGGAGGAAATTGAAATTCGAGCCGGCTCATTCCTCTCCGTGAGGACCTTTTTCCTGGGAGAATTCGTGATCTTGGAAGAAGCCGAGATAGTTGGAGACATGAAATTCTTTGTAGCAGCTGGGGATCGGACCTTTCCGGGCTTCAAAATGTGTTCTTTTCCGTTTTCTTTGTCATCTGCGTCGTGGAAAAACCCAACTTTTTCTCTTCCCTCAACAGAGTGTCTTCGCGGGAATTCTGCAAAGCATAAAAATTTAAACCTTAAGCTGAAATGGAAAAACCAGGCACTGATTTCTGTCAAATCGATATTGGAAAGAAAATCACATATAATAGTCAATAAACTATAAAGCGGTAGACTTTTTCAACACAACACTAAAATTCCCATATTTTCTCGGCAACCAAACAGTCATTGCAATAGCAGTTTATCAAGTAATGAAAAAATGGGGCGAAAATTTGAGGAAAAAACGAAACCTGAAGAGGTATTGGCCGGAGTGTTGGGATTGAAACTTCTGGGATTCTCAATAACTGAAGGTTTGGGAAATGGATTTCCACCGAAACTCCTTCTCATAGGGTTATTGATTTCTGAATTTCTTGCATTAGGTTTTGATCTACTTTGTGCTAAAGATGGCGACTTGTTAGAAGACATAGCCATGGATTTCTCAATTTAATGAATCCGTGGAGTAGAACGTGTTTGTTTGGAATGAAAGTGAATGCAGAATTTGTGAAGACTAGACCGAGAGATCTCTGAAGATTGGCGGTAACGGCTATATTTGGATACAGAGGGCGGAATGTGGAGATTTAAATGTCGCGGGATTGTGACCGTTGGGAATGGATCATTTCAACGGTGGATTGAGGGGAGGAAAGGATTACAGCCGTTGGATTTTTGAAAGGAAAAGGACAAGATTGAACAAATGTAATATAGCCGTTGGTAGTACTTTCTTTCTTTCTGTTCTTTAAGTCAAAGGTCTGCCGTAACGGCTATATTTTTTGAAACAGAAGACAGAAGGGGGAGATTTAAAACTGGCGGGATTTTTATGATTTTAATTTTTGAGATGTAATGTAAAAGTCATAAAAATTATAATCTTAGAGGCACTGTAGAACTATCAATAATTACTGTAGTAAAGGTTAAACCTTAAGCCTATAATTTAAGTTACATATTACTCAGCTTTCAATCATAATGAGTCAAGGAGAAGCATTTAGGTAATCCCGTGATATTGGATGGTCCATAATGTTGAGTGGTCTGGACAACTAATTTGAAGAAAACTTGTATAATAAACCAAAATTATAATAATTAATGATAATTTTTAATAATAACAATGACACATCTAATTAAAAATTTATCCTTCAGATCTAACGAATTGATATTAGCAACCTCTAATCAAGAACCTAGTAAAAAAAAATTAATCAAGAAATAGTTATTTTTAATATAGAATAAAAATAATGTAATTGAAATATATATCAAGAATATCCACTCAACAAATTTATAAAATAGATATCTTTGATATTTTTCAAAATTATGTTATCAAAACTTGTGAACAAAATTTAAGTATTCATAAAACCAATGATTTAGTATCTCTTTTTTTAAAATATTTAATAGAAGAACATAATAAACATTATAATTATTTGCACGTAAGATTAATTCAAATAATAACAAAATCTCTCCATAAATTAGTTATAGATACTCCAATATTAATAGTTTTAAGAGATACCAGAGTAACAACTTTCAAAAATTCAATATTATCTTCCTTACCGTCTAATCTTCATAATGGTCCTATTTATTTTAATTATTTTCAAGATTATGTAGTAGCTCTAAATAATCTAAATATAAAAGATTTCTTAAGTTCACTCATCAAAACAAAAGAAGGAACATGAATAGAAGGTACAAAATACGTAAACATAATTTATAGAATTTATTATAAAGTTATGAAAATTAATATTAATAATAAAGTTTTAAAATTTTCTCCAAAACATGAAACAATATTAAAAGAAGCCAATACAAGAAATTCTTCAATATTAACTCCAAAACTTTTAAAATATGATCAAATTTTATTATAGAAAATTAGAAATTACCAAAACTAATGCCTCCAAAATATAAAGAAAGTTTAACAATTTATTAAATAATTAAAAACCTTTCAAGAGATGTATCGTTAAAATTTCAAAAAAAAACTTCAAAATTCATAAGACCTAATAGTTATAGTTCAAAAATTCCTTCAAAATATTCATCTAGAAATTTTGAAAACTCAACTTCAACATTAGATTTGAATCCATGGAAACATGTAGATCTGGAATGTAGAGAACTTCAAATAAAACTTCAAAGAATAAATTATAGTAAAAATATTTCAGAATCTCAATATAAAGTAAAATATGTTTCAACACAAGAACCCACATCACCTACTATTGACGTCGAATTTTTGTAATGATCCAAACTCCAACCAACGGGGGATTCTTCGAGATCTCTGACCTCTAACTGGTTCAAATATAGCAGAACAGAAAAATAATCAAAGGAGAAGAAGGGAAAAGCAGAGAAGGAGGTGCAAGGTTTAACATGGTTCGGCCAAATCCGGATATCACCGGACCCTAAGTCCACGGTAGCGTGTTATTGATATAGTATTTCTACAATGTTACAATGTTCGATCTCTGTTTTGGCAGAGTTTCAGTATGGAATCAATGGTCTCTTACAGAAGGGCTCCTTCCTCATGTTTATGGAGGGGAGGAGGTTACAATGGTAATTACATATGCAGTGAATTTATTATATCAGCATTTAATGTATAAGATAGAATATACAAACTAAATCTTTACTTTCAGCTACTGCAGGTCATCTTTTGCAGGCGGGTCCCCATTTGTCCATTAGGGTAAGACATGGCTTAGTCTTCTGTCGAGCCTTCAGCTCGCAGGTTATGCTTTATCATCCAGGTCGCTTGCCCGTTTGTGAGTAATGGAGCTGAGGTCGAGCTCGCTTAGCAACCCACAGCTCGAGCTGCGGAGATCACTTCGCAAAGTGACCTGAGGTCGTAGCGACCTGATCATTTCCTCGGGCTAGTTCCTTCGCCATTTTAGAGCTTCTCGAGGGTCCATCTAGGATCGAATTTCACATACAACATTAGCCCCCAACTCTCAATTCGCTTTTAACGGGCTGGGAGTTGAAACTCTTCGATTTTAGATCAGTCAAAGTCTTTTCCCAAGACTGTCGATTCATCTATTCCAAGCTGCGCTTCTGGTAACACGTGTCCAGCAGCTATTGTTGGGTCAACTTAGCCCTTTCCGAGGCCATAAATGGTGACGTTGGGGGAACGATTCCAGATCTTTTGGTAAATATGGTCCTGGTTCTATATAAGGGGGAGACAATCCCCTTTGAGCTCTGCACTTAAGCAAATCATGGAGCCTCCCGATTAACCTCCATCATTTCTGGCATTCTGGCTTTCCTCAAAGGCATGTATAGTCTACTGCATGGGTAATTCAGAGAACTCATCTCCCTCGGTAACATGGAAGGATCTCATATGGATCCCAGACTACGTCCTCTCGGCTCCGCCGTGAGACATTTGCTCGGCCGGCCAAGCTCCCGGGGCTTCCTGATTAGATTCCTTCAAGAGGAGCAGGTGGTCATGACCGATCCTTCTTTTTAGTCATAGGCTTTTTCCTTCGTATTTTGTCTAGTCTGTTAGTCTAGATGGGTGCCCTAGGCCAATTTGATTGGACCCTATTGCATCCATGGCTAAACATTCTGTGAATTTGGATATTGAAGGTTGATTATTCATCTTGTGTTGCATTCATCATGCATTGCATACTTAAGATGAAGTCCATGGTGAGAAGTTAACTCATTCAATCAATCCTATTAAGGGTTATGGGATTGTGAAGGTGATTGTTAATGATATAAACTTCTACACCAAAATGACACTAGTTGAGATCTGATAATTAGGCATTATCGAGATCTGTTGAGACTAAATGATGGGGTATTTCTCATATGATGAGCAGCTGACCTCACAGGCTGAGATGTAAGTGAGTTACATCTGAATACACACGTGGACACGACCCAGTTAG
>JANHAO010006273.1:0-21598 GCA_026873985.1 Saraca asoca
ATCAAAATCTCAATAATCATATTAACATCTAAATCAAATGGATCCATTCAACTCAGATATCACAATAAAAATAAAGAGAAAAGGAGAAGAAATGGCAAACACTTGAATGCACAAAGAAATACCAAGATCTCAGCATTAATCTTCAAGTTAGCAGCCTTTAAACTGACATAAAGTTAGCGTTCCATGGAAGGCAGAAACTATAAAGAAAAAGGAAAGAAGAACATCCTACACTATTGCTATCTAATGCTACTAGCTTAACTCATAAAACTAAACTAAAAACTTAACTCAGAGGCCCATTTCTCAGCAATTCTACCTCTGTGTTGCAACTCATTTTTCACGCCTATAATGATCTATTCAGCTCAGGAAGTCTTCATATGAAATATTGCATTATGTCTCAGCTTCTATTTGGGCTTACTTTGACTTAATTGGACCTCTACAACTCCAGTTATGGTCTGATTAGTGCACAAAGGTCAGGCTGTCCAAGACAGTATTCTGGCAACATTTTGGTCTTGATTAAACTCCAATTTCAAATAGCCAATTGTGCGATTCAGCCTTGGAGGCCTTCATGAAGTTTGTAGAGCTATCTCTTAACTTTCTTACAAGATAAGAATCATATTAATTGGACAAGTGTAGCTCGATGTATGACCAGATTACAGAAACTACTTAACATGGCTGAATTATGCAGAATTTTCCAATATGATTCCAATTGACATCACACTATATAAATACATGCTAACATAGCTAGAAGTAAGCAATTTTGAGTCTTAAAATGTTAAGTGAGAGGACAAATAAATAAGTGAAATATTTTGTTACCATAGATCATGAAGAAAGATAGGGAAATGGAAGAGCTACAGAACTCAAAAGGCATTTTTAGCATTAAAATAGGCTAGAAATTGCTAAAAAAATCCAAGAACCAAGTGAAAATTAAGCACAAGAAATGCAAAAATCATAACAAAAATAGGTTCTTACACCATTAACATTAATGAAGCTATGTGATGACAAAAACAAGTAAAGGGAAGTCAAAGTAAAAAATTGCATATAAAGGTTTCACAGAAGAAACTATAAAAATAAAAAATGAGGATTGAGGAAAGAAATCATACTTGAAGAAGAAGAATTGTGAAAAGTTGCTAGAAAGTGCTAAAATATCATTGGACTTGTAGAAGGAGGAGTGAATTTGCAAATTGTTGTGCTATTTAAATAGGATCGTAATGCTAATCCATTGGTTGTAATACAAAGAGATTAGTGGTCCAAATCATAATCCATGTCACGAAGTGACATCAATGGTTTGAGATCTGTCTTGAGAATGCAAATATAATGATTAACACCTACATATAGTTATGCATTTGTTAACAGTAGAAAATAAGAGGTCTCCTTGGGTTAAGTGATGGTGTTTAAGGAGGGGAGGCAAATGACATAACTTAAAATAAGCATCTTGGTGGCTTGTAATTAGCCAATCGACTAAGATAACAACTGGGCGATCCAAGGCCCACGATTAGCAAGCCATGATCTAAGACCACTAGAAGATGCAACCGATTAGCTTGGTCAAGGAATAATCAAGTAGGCCCAAGTTTGGTTAAGTAGCCATACTAGCTTGCACCACTTTACCATGCATAATCACCTTCATGGGCTTACACAACGTATTGCATGAATGGCATGACATCATCTCTAAGTGCACAAGGTGATAATCTCGCTCATGTTAGGAGTAAGGCATAGACACATGGCTACTTGTCATTCATCCAAAAGCATGACCAATATTGTGTTTGACGCCTATATAAAGCCATTAGGTAGCTTACTCACTTAAATACTCTCATTCTACTTGCTAGAACTCTACTTCTGAGGCTAACTTGAGGGTCAAAGTGTGCTTAGTAGACCATCTTCATTATGAACTATTGAATTTGTTTCTTGCACAGGCCATTTCATAGTTATGTGTAGCCTCTCTCTATTGACTAGTTCCTCTTGAAGAGTTTCATCCTCTTGTGATAATCTTCTTCTGCCTCGTCATCCTCTATCACTGCTTTATTGTCTTCCATTGTCGCTACTTCATAGTTTTCTTCCTTAAGGTTTGTCTTCTATTGCTACTACTTCATTTATCTTCTTTCTTGAGGTTAATGAAGTCCTCAACTACTCAAGGCAGGAACTTGCACCTATTTTTTCATGAATGGTGTCATAGGGTTACAAGAATTATTCTTGGTATTGTTATCTACATTACACTAGCTTTGAATGGGTGTTAAGGATAATCTACCTATCTTATAATTCTTTTTCCTTTTAAAGTCTCCCTATTTTCACCTTGCACTTTCACTCACCACCATTAGGCTGAGTTGTAAATCATGAAAATATTTCTAGTTTTTCATATTACCAAAATCTCAGTACTTCCTTCCATTGTATTTTGATAAGTTAGATATTTTGACATTATAGTAGAGTGGATACTAAAATTAAAGAAATAATTTTATGACTTATCACAATATAATCAAAAGTAATATTGAGATTCTCAATACTATGATAGGAATATTTTTGTAAGTAACATGAGCCAACGAACAACCTTTATTGTCATGAGGCACTACAATGGTTACAAGTTAATGGCACTTGAGTTGTAATTCACATGGAAGAAAGAGCAATATGTGAAAAAGGAACTTGTTACATATATTTAAGATACTAATCTTTCTTCTGCAACCTAGATACAATTTATGTCTTTTTAACAAGGAGCATTTTCTTGAAAAACATAAATTGTTATTCAAATAAATTTATTTTTTTTTTAACTTATAACTAATACATATACTTCCTTTTGCTCTCGTTTGAAATTGCTAAAAACAAGAATTTATTTCATTTTCAAATGAATTTCATTTTGAAAGGTGTTTGGATTCAAATTAAAGAAGATTTTATTTCATTTCATTTACAATTTTTTGTTTTAATAACATTTGTGATGTTATAAAATCTATCAATTTTATCAACAATTTTATTAGAATTCATTTTATTTGGTGTAAACACACATTATATAAAAAATCTATCCTCATTTCAACATTTTATTTAATATTGTACCATCAAAATCTATCTAAATAACACAAAATGCTTCTATCTACATTAAAAAAAAAAAGAAAAATTTGAAAATAAAAATATACAATGCCACTCTGCTACTATGAAGCACAAGCACCTCAATCTCTCTTTTCCCCTTAAGAAGTATGCTTTCACCATGGAGTCACACAATTGTCAAATTTGGGACTATGAATATGAAACTAAGAAAGAATCATATCAAAACTAAGCAAAAATGGACATAACCCTTTTGTTAAATAATTTAAAACTTTGTTCTAAATAGGGATCAAATAGAAAATAGAGAAAAAAAAAGCATCTTGTTCAAAGAGATAAGTTTGTGAACACAAACTCGGATCACACTTAAAACAAATTGTAAACACTATCACTAAACCTATCATCATCAAATCCTTGAAGATGACAAAAACTTCCCCAAAACTTTGTAGCATTGGTATATCTCTCTCTCATTTTCCCTCATCTTATACCCACACATACCATAACCATTTTTTATTTTTATTTTATTTTTTTCTATTTATATGATTACATTTTAGAAAGAATAGAAATAATTAAAATAAAAAATGTATGTTATTATTTGTCAAAAAAAAAAAAAGATGATAGTCATAAAGAGAGAAAAACCAAATTGATACAAGGAGGGAAATAAATTTGAGAAAAAAAATGAGAAAACTAGAAATCAAATATTTAATCTCAAACTCAAAGTAGAAACCTAAACCTTTAATCTCAAATCTTTGATGATTCTTGATGTTTGGGATTGTTGTAAGAAAAATGAAGAAAGATGAAGATGCAGAGAAATGGGCGAAAGGATGGAGAGTGTTAGCGTGATCATTCTCTACTTCCCAAAGTTGTGTCTTTGTTTCCCAAAATTGTAATCCTCATTATTTTATGATTTTTTTTTCTAAACTTTTCTCTCTTCCCCATAGTTTTGATCCCATCCTATGTTTCTATGTTATGTTCTTTTTTTTTTTTGGTTCTAAACTTTTCTCCGAATGCTGATAATGTTAACATTTTTTTTACATTTATTTTATATGTTTATCTAATGATTTTATTCTATTTGAATATTTATGGTTATAAATAGATCATTTCACTATATTATAAATTGTTATTTATATTTTCATGTATAATATCCAGAGATGGAATAAACTAAAAGTTTGGTCTTCTTTTTTTCAGTGTCTTCAGGTGAAAGGTATTTTACGAGTTAAATTGGATGAGCCAATGAAATTTAAAAAACAAATCTCCAATATTATTATATATGGAATCATTATCTATTTTAGTTTTTATTTATATGTATTACATTATATTTTAAAATATGTCTTTTTATTGTATGTTCACCTAAATCTTTTTGGTCTAAAAATAATAAACTTTGGCCAATGATAGATAAAAATTGAAAAATCCAATTGCATGTGTAATAAATACAACTCCCAATATTCTTGAAGCATTTTCCTTCATTTAAGTTTAGTTATAAAGTTGGACAAATTTGACATATTAATTAAGTTAATAAAATTAACATGATACATCAAATTAATTAAATTTATGCAATATTTGAAGTAAGAAGCTCCTTTTTAACTCAATTTTTGTATTAGATTTAGCACCTCTCATAATTTTAGTAATACATTACAATCCAACTTTTACTTTACATGTCATTCTAAGTCTATATTACATACAAATAAAAAATGAAATTGTGTCTTTGAAGGATCAAAATTGAGGAATCCAATTCTAAATGCAATAGCGATGACCATCAATATTCTCGAGGCATTTACTTTGTTTGAATCTGACTATGAAATTGGAAGAATTTGACATTAAAAATATATCAAACTATTTAATTTTGTTTCAAAGAAACTTTCCTTCGAAAAAATAAAGTGAAATAAAATTAGAAATTATTAGTATTGTTTTAATATTAATTAAGTGGTACTCCCTTCAAAGAAAGAAATAAATTTTTCTTACATTATAATTTTTCTAATCTCAAAATTAAAATTTTATGAAAATAACATGAATATCACTCCCTCACTATATATTCACCAGCTTTTTACCATCTCTACCTATTATCATTATCCTGAGTTATTCTAGGAATTATCTCATCATAATACAAAGGTTACAAAATTGTGACAAACTTAATACATAAGGTTATTTATGAGAAAATATATACAAATATTAATTAATTTACACTGATACTGCCCAATAGGCCACATACTAGTCTTACTCAAATGTTGATAAGTCTTAAATAGTTATAGCAGCTACTACCTAATCTACATTTTAATGCCTAATTCTGTTATCAAACTACTAAAAGCACTTTTCAAAAGACAAGGCAATCAAAAGAAGTTACCTTCACCTATGTCTTACCATATACCTAAAACAAAGGTTACTATAACTAAGCCTTCTGGCCCTTTTCTATTTACATGTCCTTAAAAGATAGCAAAATACTTTTTAACTTGATGGTTGACCTTTAAGGGTTGAACCATCCCAGGGCCATCATTAATAGTATGTTAGGCAGCTCAAATGGAATAATTTTCACATCATATAAAACTTCACATCCTGACAGATTCAGGATGATGTAGTGAATGTTTATCTGATAGCTTCCTAATGGACTCAGTGTCATAGTGGTGTAGGTATTAGTTGTTATTTATATCAAATTATTATCCATCTTACTTTTCTAGGATGGGATATGTAATATCTTAAGAATTTAAAAAAATAAATCCACAAAAGAGTTAGTCTAGGGCTCAGTGAATAAAATGTACCAAATTTATGAACTCATCAAACAACAAAGCATGTACAAACACAAGCATTCATATCCCCATCTATTTGGCTATTTCTTATAGAATCTTCCATTAGCAATCATTGACAATTAGATATTGGTATATGAAGAAACTTACTTTATATTACTTTTGAACATCATGCTAAGCTAGGCTCTCAAAACCACCAGCCAACATTTTAGCTCACTTTGCATTCTAATCATATAATAATATTTTGCAATAGTTCATATGATACCAAGCCATTCAAATATTACATAACAAGAAATGCAATTCTTCTTGTTACTCCGATCCAGCTTTATCCCTATACAAACCTAGTTCTATCCCTCCAATCTATCCTTATCCCACTCATTAATTTAGAACATACAAATCTAGGATTTGGTTCACAATTCTCCATCGCATCACATTAATATCACATGATCACATGTCAATTCACACACACCATTCATAATTTACAAATGCCATCACACTTTATATAACCATGGTAAGTACACTAAATCATTCCTATTCTTATACATAAACAAGCTTTATGTCATATAATCATTTATTGTAAATGATTATAATTTCAACAACAATCATAACATCACAACATCACATGTTATTAAATATTTCGTGTACATAATCAGACTTTACACCATAATACTACTCAAAGTAATTGCATTTCCACAATCACAATCATTCATTATTATCTTCATACTTTCTTGTCTCATAATCACTTAGGTTTATACATTCATTGATTGGATACTCTTATATACACAATAACTTCATTCCCTGCTATGATTTATATTTTTATAAACTCTATTTATTATGTTCAAATTATTTGGATTCATTATCAAAGTAATTTAAGGAATTTAGAATAAAATTTGGAAAAGTAGACATTAATTAAAATAATATAAAATTTGTTGAAAGTGCGACAAGAATCACGATTAGAATAGCTAAAGAAAATGAGCATGATCACAATTAAAATAAAAAAACTTATTTGTGAAGAATTGGATTCAACTCGAGGAAATGTATAGTTAAGAATACAAGTCTGCTTGCCAAAATTTGAAAACTTTTAGGAAGTTTGATTTCAAGCACGATCAAAATAAAAAAAAAATAGAGCAGGGAAGGTCAATTTGACTTCATCAAATTTTAGTTCAAAATTCAATTCTAATCAGTCAAGAAAAACTACTAATTTCTACAAGTATGATCATGGATTCAGTTCAAAAAAGTATAATTCGACTCGCATGAGCAAATTTTGCATGCAAATAGTAGAAAAATCAAAAAAGCTATTTATAAGCAAATTCTCACTATATGAGATTATTTCTATAGGTTTTATTGGCTCAAACATACACAAAATCCATTCATTTCATTTACTAACTAATTAGTTCATTGATCAAACCATTTAATCATAAATCATACCTCACAATCACATAATCCATTTTATCAACTATCTTCATTTATCTAGTAGATCACAATCAAGAAACATATATTACTTCACAAGAATGGTAAGGAATATTCACCTTGCTAGCTAGAAATATAAAGGTGTAATTAATCACACCAAATCTATCTATGCTCTTCAAGAACACAAAGAAGAGTCTATTAGCTCTCAAACTTTTCCAAAGATTTCTCTCTTCAACTAAGCTTATATATTTAGATTATGATTCAGTTTAACAAAAACCAGCTATATCTAATAGATTCAAGCTTTAAAATGCTAGAAAGACCAATTTGATTCATAGGTTAAATAGTGATATGAATAGTAGCAAAAATTTTCAAATATTTATTTCTAAAGCTTCACCTAATGAATTAGCATGATTTTGTTATCAAAGCAAATAGGAAGAAGAGAAAAGTCAATAGTAAAAATTTAAGAAAATAATAGGAAGAGTTAATGATTTTACTTGTAGAGAGAAAGTGAAGCTAGAGATGGAAGTTGAAAGCTTAAGGAAGAAAATGAAAGAGTTTTACATGACTTCCTGAAAGGGAAGTCAATTACAAGGAGGGTAAAATAGGAAAAAAAATTAGTTAACTTCTCAATAATTACAAGTTGACAATATTCCTTTTTTGATAATTTTCTTATTTCTTCCATTTTGAACTCAAATTCAACATACTTGCCAATCACCATTGATCACAAAATTTTAATATAAATTAGTTAAATTATATAGCTCAATAACAACTCTAATTTCACACTTATCTGATATCCATAACACTAGTTTAACATTTTCAAAGCTTACAAAAATTGATTATCAAAATATAAATTTTTATCCTTTGAATCTTTATAACAATCACTTAATCTCCAAAATATTCCTAAAATTTTATGTTTTCTATTTTTGTTTTATTTAAATCTTTCATAGCTTCAAATCTATAATTTTGAAGTCTTCTAAATTTTTATTTTCCTCATTTTATTACCAAAAATTGATGTTTAGAATATTCGAGATATTACAATTCTCCCCTTTAAAAAGAATTTGTCCTCAAATTCGAAATATCATCTGTAAGTGTACTAGAACAACTACTAATTCTTATATCAATCCCTTACTAAATAATTGTGGATATTGCTTTCCTATGTCAGCTTCCGATTCCCATGTAGCTTCTTATTCATTATGCCATCCCTATAATAATTTGATCATAGGAACTTCTTTTGATCTTAATTTTTGAATTTATTGATCAAGGATAGTTGTTAATTGCTCTTTATAAGTCAATTTGGCATCTAGTTGAATTGATTCTTATTTAATGATATGGGATTCATCCAAAATATACTTTTTTAACATAAAGACATGAAACACTAGATGAATTCTCTGCATCTTATTTGGCAACTCCAATTTATATGCCACCACTCCCACATATTTGATAATTTTGGATGGTCCCACATATCATTGTGCTAACTTTCCTTTTTTGCCAAATCGCATAATTCTTTTCATAAGGGATACCTTGAAAAACATTCAGTCATCAATCTTGAATGCAAGGTCTCTCTTCCTATTATTCATATATGACTTTTGTCTGTCTTGAGCTACTTTCATTCTTTCACGGATCAATTGTATCTTTTCAATTGCATTTGCTACAAGATCCAACCCTAATAACATTGCCTCCCCAAGTTCAAGCCAACTTACTGAGATCTACACCTCCTCTTATACGATGCTTCAAATGGTGCCATTTGAATGCTCTATTGATAACCATTGTTATAAGCAAATTCAATAAGAGGCAAGTGCCTTTTCCTAATTTCCTTCAAATTCCATTACGCATGCTCGAAGCATATCCTCTAGAATCTAGATTGTTTGCTCTAATTGACCATCAATTTGTGGATAGAAACCAGTGTTAAACCACAGTTAAGTACCTAATGCTTGTTGAAATGACTGTCAAAAGTGAAAGATAAATTAAGTATCACGACCCGAGATAATTGTCAATGGCACACTATGTAAAGGAATTATTCGATCAAGGTATAATTGTACATACTGAGCAACTGAATGAGTTGTCTTAACAAGAAAGAAATGAGCTAATTTAGTCAAACGATCAATAATGACCCAAATCAAATCATTACCCTTTAGTGATCTTGGCAATCCAACTAGGAAATGCATTGTAATACTTTCCCATTTCCACTCTAGAATCTTAATAGATTGATGTAATCCTGCCAGTCACTAATGTTCAACTTTCACTTGCTAACATGTAATACACTTTGTTATATATGCCAGCACATCACGTTTCATGCCTTCTTACCAGACCACATCTTTCAAATCATAATACATTTTAGTCATACCAGGGTGCATCGTATATGACAAACTATGAGCTCAATACAATAAATCTTCCCGAATACTTAAAGGGACCCACAATCGTTCTTCTTTCTTTAACACTCCTACCTCATCAATTACGATATTTGAGTTCAATTCCTTTTCCCCTCTTTATTTAAGAATTTGGTATTGTGGATCTTGTTTTTTAGTTTCCTTAATATGACTAGCTATTATTAATAGTACTATTATATTGGTGAGAATTACCATTTGATTCAGAACTTCCAATCACACTCCAATCTTTTTAAACTCTAAGTAAAAATACAACAACTAGCTAACTTGTGACTTAATGCATCGGCATGATTTTGTTATCAAAGCAAAGAGGAATAAAAGAAGATTTAGCATTAAAAATTTGAGAAAATAATAGAAAAAGTGGATGAGCTTACTTGTAGAGAGAGAGAGAAGCTAAAGAGAGAAGTTGAAAGCTTGAGGAAAAAGATGAGGGAGTTTTGCATGACATCTTTTTGGCCAAAGCCAAAAAAAGGGAAAGGGAAGTTAGCTGCTAGAAGGGTAAAATGGGAAAAAAAAACTTTGTCAGCTTATCAATAATTACAAGTTGATCATTTTCCTTTTTTTAGTAATGTTCTTATTCTTTCCATTTTGAACTCAAATTTAACATACTTGCCAATTGCCAAATGATCATAAAATTTTAATATAAATTAGTTAAATTATTTTCCTTTTGTAATGGTTCTAATTTTGCACTTAATCGATATTTGTAACCTTAGTTTAATATTTTCAAAGTTTTATAGAAATTAATTCTCGCAAAATATAAATTTATATCCTTTGAATCATTATAACAATAACTTAATTTCCAAAATATTCTCCCAAAATTTTATATTTTCTATTTCTACTATATCTAAATCTCTCATAACTTTAAATCTATAATTTTGAAGTCTTTGACATTTTTATTTTATTAGCAAAAATTGATTTTTAGAATATTCAGGGTCTTGCAATAAGCATGCCTTAAAAATCAATGATCCTTTTAATCACTCATACTTGTTTAAGTCATATATTAATTTTGATATTATGCAAGATAAGATGCGATATAAAAAATAATAAATATATAATATTTTTCTTTCTAAGAAAAGAAGGTAAATAAACAAATTATATAATAAACCAATCAATCTCAAATGAAAGATAGCATTAGGGTAAACAAGTAACCCTTTGTGAACAGATGTCATAGGTGCTAAAACCTTCTCTATATGTAATCAATCCTTGAAGCCAAACTTTAAAATTATGTAGACTTTATTTTGGTACTCCAATCACACCATTAAAAATAATTAATGGTGGCTCCTTTTAATTTTTCAAATCCCCATGCATTTTAAATTTGCATCTTGTGTCTTTCATTGTATGCTATAAACTCATTATTATGCCTATTTGCATCGCGCACCATCATTAGGAATGCTGCAATAGCTTAGTGACTCCACTAAGGACTAATTGGGGATTAGCCATTATGTTTTGTGTGCTATTTTTAGAGTTTTTCTTTAAGCTCATCATTATATGTCTACCTATTAATATTCCTTTCTTTTTGTAACTTTTACATGTTTTTTTTTATTTGATGTGATTTGTCATGATCATGATTTGGTTTGTAGGTTCTCTTTCACATATTATGGGTGACCACTTATACATATAAGCCCCCAACCCAGGCTTTTAAAAATTTTGTAGAATTAGTTATGTGGCAAAGTAGCGGTACCTTCATGAGACTACCGATCTCCATGTAGGCTAGTGAAAAACTACACTTAAATTGAAACCTTTCCATTAGAAGCCTATCATGGGTGAGGGTTAAGGATCTTATTAGCCTTGCAATGATGATAGTAGGAACAAATTGGGAACCTTTAGTCATTATGTGCTATAAGTCAAAATCAACATATGCACTAATTAAGGTGAGCTTAGGCATGCTTGTTACCTTCTAGGACACATGTAAGAACGGTCCCATTCTTAATCTCTTTATTTACAATGTACATATAATGACCGTCAGATCTACCAAAAATAAATTAGTAAACTTTTAAATTTATAGTCTTGATGAGTCTAAGTCGAACATTAGAAATTGGTTGGTTGATTTATGATCTTGCTATATTAAAGGCAATAGAATTAAATAAAGGTGGTTTCGTATTTAAATTCAAAACATAAAATAAAAACAACAAGTAAATAATAAAGGAAAGTTTAAATGAGGAAACTTTAATTCAAGAGCATATATTTAGTTTATAGAATGATTATCAACTTCTAAATATTATTTCTTTTTTGATTACTTAGCCAAAAATTACTTAGATGCAAGAATATTCCTTATCTTTCTTCCTTACTTTCTTTAATTCAAGCCCATCATATAAATTAAATCTTATTATTAACTAATTTAGTATCACATGATCCTAGTCAAATTACTAATAGCATATGAATAGAAAGAGGCTAAGACTAGATAATCATTATAATCTAGTGCAAATAATTTAATCCATCTGACGTTTTCCTTAGGCATTGAATAAAAATTGGGATCATAATCATTAACATATAATTACTAAATACACTGAATTTTCATAACAATTATAGGTTATGAAGTTTCAATTAGTTGTCATTATAATAGATAATTAACGAATAGGCCCACCCTCATAGGAAACCATCTTATGTAATCGTAAATCAATCAAAACAAAAAATAGTTAACAACTAAATTAAGAATAATTCAAAATAAATCAGGTCACACACTCATAATAAATTGGAATGGAATTCCCTTGAATTGAAAATTGAGTTTAGGAACTTATTGTAAAGAAAATAAAACTAGAAGATGAAAAGACCTAAGAAAGGTTAGGTGTATTATGTCCAAAAGGGACTTCTATTTATATACAGAGAAGGAGGAAATCAATCCTTCATGATTTGGAGTGACCTTCAAGTAATCCTAATGCAGTTGGGATTATAATTGATCTAGTTTCCCTTTTTGGCTTTAGCCGCTAATTTCGACTAGACAAAGGTAGAATCAAATTTTCATCTTTTGTAGAAAGTTATAGTCCTACTCCTCAACAATGGCCTTACAAAAAATAGAGGTTTCTAACTCAAGTTATGGCCAGAAGCTAAAATAGGTTTAAAGCAGTCTAACTTGTATTAAATTATACAATTTCACTAGGACTTTTTTCTTATTTAAAAAGATATTGTTTCACCTTGAGCCATTCATGAAAGTTTTAGCTATGGATCTTAGCTTTGTAATAGGCTTAGGTTTGAACTAATCAAAGGTCTATAGCTACAAATAACATTAAAATACTATGGCTGGGTCAGACTGCAGTAAGGTCAGCATTTTGGTTCAACTTGTAAGCTAATTTTGATATACCAAACATCAGAATTGGGCTTGAAACTCCTATAAAAATTGTAGGCATTTGTCTTAATTTTCTAATGATATAAGAATCATCTCAAACAAATGTCCAAAACTCGAAATACAACTAAAAGCATGAAACAACATCAAAAGACTAAAACATGCAAAAGTAACTATATTAAGTATATAAACTTGATAAAAGACTAGATGTAGAAGAAATAAAATATATTTATTTTGCATTCATCAATGTAGGATATGGAAGCTTATTACTAAAAATAATAAAGTGACCTCATAGAATTTAATATAATTTCCCTTTATGTGAATTCATAAGTGTAAAATCATAAATGTAAATAAAGTATAATCGAAAAAGGATTAAGAATACAACTGTGTTTAGAATTTGTAAATGGCCTGTTTTATTTTTAGGAAAAAAAAACTTCCATAGCCTATCACACTTGAATTTTTGCTCATTTTCCTATATTCATAGCAATTTATTAACACGTCTTCTTTGTTTCATTCTTTGTGCATCTTGCATTCATGATTCAGTCATTCACATATATAGCTAACGAGTCATTATACCCACTACTTCACATTGAAAACATGGAAAGGGGTTAGACTTCAATTGGATATGCGGTAGGGTTTGAGAGTCAATTGAAAATAATGTAAAATTTAGAAACTGTCAATTTAGAGAGTGAACATTGTATTAATTGAAAATTGA
The DNA here is from genome assembly GCA_026873985.1 of Saraca asoca. NCBI lineage: Eukaryota > Viridiplantae > Streptophyta > Magnoliopsida > Fabales > Fabaceae > Saraca > Saraca asoca. The sequence continues at coordinate 13,549 of JANHAO010006273.1, forward strand.
CTTTGAACAGAATGACTTGAAAGTATTAACCTAAGTTTGGCTCAATATGAAGAAGAAAGATGAATTCCAAGCCAAGTATGGAAATCTATCATATCTCATGTTTGTTCTAATTGACATACCTATGTTAAAGGCCATGTTGCATTTCTGGGATCCATTTTATCATTACTTTACATTCAACCATCATGACATCATCCCAATGTCAAAGTTAATGGAAGTCAAAGCATGTGAACAGGAAAAGCACATGAATGAAAAAGGCTATAACTATTGCCTACCATCTGATTACTTGATGAAATTTATTCAAGAACATATTAACAATGAATAAGGCCAAATCATGATAGCTCTAGCCTTCTATAGGTTAGTATTGTTTCCTAAAGTAAAAGAGTATATTGATGATCACATGATTAAGCTATTTGAGAAATTTTAACATAATATCAATCTTGTCTCAACAATCTTGGTTGAAATGATTAGGTCCCTTAACCATTGTATGATGGAAGGAAAAGGTAGGTCTTATATATGTGCATAATTGTTTATAGTATGGATGATTAACCACCTCTCTAACTTGGGTTATTTTTTGTATCCTGAGATTGAATTCAAATCACACATTTTTTCAAACAATTTAGTGTTACGAAATGGCTGCGTAAGTCACTATTAAAAAGTTAATGGATCAATTACTTTAAAGAGATGAGAGAAGTTTTATAGAGCTTTATGGATGTATTATATTCCAATCTTGTATAGATGTGGGGAAAACCCATGGATCCCACTTATTAGCCTTCAGGGTATAATAAATTACGCTCTTGCTATGGTCAGAAGACAACTAGGGTCTAAACAATTCACCTTGATAACATATCGATTATCAGATGTAAAGTTTTCCTATTAAGATAAAGATGTACCACAAAAGGTCAAAGAAGCAATTAAAACATGGAAGTCCATATGAGATGTGGAAGCTAGCTTTTGCAATAACATGACCACCCTAGTTACATGTTATGGCAATCTAGGAGAGGAAAAGTTTTTATCACTCATAAAGTACACAATCTAGAACCACTAATACACATGTTTGAAGAATTGATTGATTATCAAGCTAAAATAGAGGTGAGATGTAAAGTGATGTATCACCTGTTGTGCAAGAATCATATTATGCTAGTTGCTTAAATAAGAAGTTGTCATTTGAGAAAGATGTGTAGATTGATAAAACTACTCAAACTAAGAAAATGGTACAAGAATGACAAGAACACAAAAAGGAGGAAGCGTCCAATTATCGTGATGAACTTTAAAAGGCACATCATGAAATCAAAAAGTTCAAAGAAAAGTGTCAAAGTCTCAAAGAATATGTTATGAGAAAGGACCATAAGAATTTATCACTTTAATTAGACCTGCAAAGTCTAAACCAAGAACTAGTTACTTATCATGACAAAATTCAATGATTAATGCAATAAAACACTGTGTTGCAAGATGATAACTATTGGTATAAAAAAGTGCCTAATTTGAAGAAAAATATAATAAGCTTCAATAACAATTGAATCAAGTAATTGAAAATACTTGAATAATCATTAAAAATGCCTAAAAAGAGCAATAAAGGCTTGTGAAGTTGAAACAAGACTTCTACTAAGTGAAACACAAAGATTCCTAGCTGATGTTTCTAAGGACTTAAAGTACTTTGGCAAATTCTATTAAAAGTTTGAAGGATATCTTTGTTTATAATAGCAATATGCTTTTGTAATAAATGGACTATCCATATTTATTTTGAGAATTAGTATGGAATGAATGTCTCTTTAGTGGTATCTTTACAAGATTGATTCACATCACAACATCCATGCCTTTTTTTTTTGCTTTTTTTAACATTATTTTTATTATGTCTCTTTTTTTGGCTCATTTAACTTTAATCCATGTTTAATAAAAGGTATAGCATCATAACTCATCTAAAACAATGAACTTTACTACCATAACATTCATACTAGACTCATTCTCAAGCAATGAACAACATAGGGTTCAAGAGGAAATGAGAAAAGATATCAATGAATTGAAGGAACAACTTACAAGGATTGTGGAATTTTTGACTAAGAAAGCCAACAACAACAAGGGACTCTCGTCAGATTATCAAAATTAAGATCAGGATATGGCTTCACCAGAAAGCCATGAATTTCTCCTAGTTTTACTTCTCATGACACAAACCTACCTCCACCATCAAGCCTAACTCCACTTAGGCATAATCCACCATCAACCAGTCCTTAACCATTTTTATATCCACCCCCAAGGTTCCAATATTATAATCCTGCTCCACCATTTTACTTCACAACAACATGAAGACCCTATGGCTTACATAAGAATCATGATTCTTGTGATAAAAAAAATTACACAAGATTTAAATTATAGCCTCAAAAACAAAGGGAAGTTAGAAGTTTTGGAAGAACAACTACAAGTAATAGAAAGGGTTAACAGATATGGACTCATAGATGCAATAGATCTATATCTAGTATTTGATGTGGTTATTCCTCCTAATTTCAAAGTAATTAAGTTGAAAAGTTTAATGGATCTATTTGTCTAATGAATCACCTAACTTTGTATTATCAAAGGCATTTTATGCTAATGATGACAAACTTTTTCTTCATTTTTTTCAAGATGACTTGACTGTTGCTACTTCTAGATGGTACATAAAACTTAACTACAATAAGGTACAACATTGGAAAGATCTTGCTAATACTTTCTTAAGCCAATATCATTACAATATTGATATGGGTCCCGATAAGATACAACTCTAGAACATAGAGAAGAAGGCCACTGAAACATTTAAGGAATATGCTCAAATGATCATAGAATTTAGCTACTAAAGTATATCCACCTCTCTCTAACAAAGAGATAGTGCCTACATTTATTACACCATTCACCTACCTTTTTATGATCAGATGATTGACAATGTGTCATCAAACTTCTCTGATATTGTCATCATTAGAGAAAAGATTCAACATAGGGTCAAAGTTGGTAAATTGTTAATAACTTGTAATAGGTGTAAAAAGCTTATGGTTAACAAGAAAAAGGAAGGCAAGGTGCATGCCACCAGTTATAAAAGGAAAGAAAGAAAGTTGCAGCAAGCAAAGCCTAACCAATCACCTTCCATTCAACCATTTCAACCATTGTTCATGTAATACCCATATATTGCTTCCACCTTACAACTTTCATATGAACAACCTTATGCCATATTGCCCCATTTCCCTCAAACACTAACCATAAAAGCTCCCCTACAAGCGTTGCAACCTATAAACTAAAACTCATACCAGAATGTTAATGTAAGAAGAAGTCATGATGACTAAAAAGGGAAGCCCATCCAATATGATACTATCCTAGTATCCTATATTAAGATCTTGCTAAAACTTCTTCAAAATGAAAAGATCACTTTAACCATAATAAAGAGCATAAAACCTTCTTACCCAAGGTGGTATGACCCAAACACTTGATATGACTATCACATTAGAGCCATAGGTCACTCTATTGAGAATTATCTAGCTTTCAAAAATAAAGTGCAATCTTTACTTGATGCCAAATGATTGAGCTTCAAGGGAATGATAGAAACACTAAATATGAATCATAACTCTTTGCTTGACTATAGCAATCCAAGAATGAATGCTTTTGAAGAAGGGCTGAAAGAACTTATCAAAAAGAAAGTGTATGAGATAAAGATGCAAATAAAGTCAATTTTACGGTCTTTGATGACATGAAATTCTTATAGTTTTAACACCTAAATCCAAGAACCCAATGCCAAGATCATGGTAGAAAAACGGTGTGTGATTTCCATAGAAGTAAAGAAAGGCACACCATTGGAGAATACATTAAGTTCAAATGGTTACTTTAAAAGTTGATGGATGAACAACTTATCCAAATAGGCTCTGGTGTTAGAGAAGATCAATTAAATGTGATTGAAGGAACTGGCATGGTCAGTGGTACTTATACCCCTTTTTATATTCTCCTAACACATTTGTAATTCACTACAACTGAAACACAACTTCATCACCTCCTTGAGTACCTTATTTCTCACACTTTGGAACCTATTAAAATTCAAGTACCTAAGCTTTTCCCTTATAAGAAGATAAATTTGATGCTATGGAATCATACTTGTCAAGTTCTTCCAAATAGCAACCATGCCCCTATCATGACAACACCCAATTGTGCCTCAACATCATCTATTATTAGCATATCTAGGACTAGTGGTATTACTTGCAATGGATGTTGTTATAGTCCAGAAAAGTTAGAAAAATAGAGAATGGAAAAATTAAAAAAATAAAGAAAGGGGAAAGAAAAGGAGATAATAGAGAAAACTATTATGAAAGTAGATAAAAAGAAGCCCAAGGTATACAAGAAAAATGTGACGGAAAAGGAAGTTTGTGAATTCTTGAAACTCATTAAGCAACGTGCTTACAAAGTGATTGAGAAGATAAATTATATACCTCTATGAATTTCATTGCTGTCATTGTTTTTGAATTCTAAGCCACATAGGCAGGTGTTAATAAAGGTATTGGTAACATCTCAACTAATAGTTGCCTTACATTAACTAGTGATGAGATATTGTCTAAGGGAATGGAGCATAACAAGGCACTTCATATCTCAATGATCACAACATTGTAAAGCTTCTTGTAAACAATTGCCTTACACTAAATGTGATGCCATGATTAGATTTATCCAAACTTCTAGTTGATGGATCCTACATGAAACCCAGCACTATAATAGTGAAAGCCTTTAATGGTATAAGAAGAAAGGTTATTGGTGACATCAAACTTTCAATTCAAATCAATTAAAATGTTTTCAATATATTGTTCTAAGTGATAGACATCACACCAGCCAGTGCCTTCCATCTACACCAAAAAGTGACATTCATAATAAAAAAAACAAATTAGTGGTTGTATCAAAAAAACAAAATTTGCTTATCACTAAACTAATATCTACTCTATATATTGAGGCCATGGAAAAGGCTCTTGAAAGTGCATTTCAAACTTTTGAGATTGTTAATACTTCTTTCATCAGAGAAAGGGCTCAAATCCCAAAATTGTATCTAGTGGAATATATAATGATGGCCAAGGTCATGTTACAGGATACATTTAAACCAAGGGATACATTAAGGAAATACAAGCAAGGTGAAGAGGAACCTCTTAAATTTCCCAAAAATGTTGAAAAGTTCAGGTTAGGATACAAGTCCATAAGAGTTAATAAGATGAGGGTTGCCAATGAAAAGAGGATGGTGCGTTTGGAAAATTAAGAGTTAAGAGATGAAAGGATTCTTATATGTAATACCAAATAAAGCTTTCAAGGTGCAAGGATCACTTTCCCTAACCAAGTTCTAGCAATTGAGGATAGACACTCCACCATTGCAAATGTTAGCTCGGTGTACCCTTGCTTCTCAGGCTTCACACTCAACAATTAGGATATCTTTGAGTTTCCCATCATCTTAGAGTTTCATTCAGAGTATTTTATGCTACAACCACTTAAGGCTCTACCTGAGGCCTTAGGATGCTATCTGTAAAATGGGCTTACATGTTTCATTCCAATGTGCACTATAAATAAAAATGTATGTTCAATTTCAATCATTTATATTTTTATTTATTTTTCTTTCTTTTGTTTTTATTCCTTGAATTCCATCTTATATTTACTTACTTGATCCTTTTTTCCCTTCTATACATTTTCATTAATTAAGGTTTCAAAGTGATTCATTCAAGAATGAGAGTGTTATGACCCTTATATGTAACTTTGATCATCCCATTAACTATGGTAAGATTGAAGAAGAATAAAAGATTGATCCGTCTACAAAACTCTCAAGGCTTGTCAAGGAAAAAGAGAAAAAAATCCAACCTCATAAAGAATCAGGCACATAGAAAGATAAAAAAGAAAGTCAAGATTGATACTTCAATAAGAAAAGATGTACAAGAAAACTTGATTAAGCTTCTTTGTGAATATAAGGATAAATTGGACACAAATATAGTTATCCATAAGTTATCATTAAAGCTAGAATGTAAGCTAATGGATCAAAAGTTAAGGCACAGGAAACCTGATATATCTCTAAAGATTAGAGAAGAGGTTAAGAAGCAATTTGATGTTAGATTCCTTATAGTTACCAAATATATAGAATAAGTTGCCAATATTGTTTTAGTACCTAAGAAAAATGGAAAAGTTTAAATCTATGTTGATTATCAAGATTTGAATATAGTAAGCCCCAAGGATGATTTTCTATTATCACACATTAATGTCCTTGTTGATAATACTACTAAAAATTCAATATTTTCCTTTATGAATTATTTTTGTGGTATAATCAAATCAAGATGGATCCTAAGGATATAGAGAAAACCACCTTTATCACTTTATGAAGGCACTTTTTGTCACAAAGTAATGTCGTCCATGTTGAAAATGCAAGGGAAACCTAACAAAAAGCAATTGTGACTTTACTTTTTGACATGATGCATAAAGAAGTAGAAGTTTATGTTAATGATATGATTGTGAAATCAAAAATAGAAAAAGATCATATTATTGATTTATAAACACTTTTTAAAAGGCTAAAAAAGAATCAATACTAAACCTTGTAAAATGCACCATTGGGGTAAGATTAGGGAAGCTATATGGTTAGTCATAACAGAACAAAAGTCAACCCTAAAAAAGTTTATGCTATTTTGGAAATGCCAATACTACACAAGGAGAAAAAAGTTTGAAGTTTCTTGGGGAGGTTAAATTACATTGCCAGATTCATATCCCAATTATCAACTACTTGTGATCCATTGTTCAAGCTTTTATGTAAAAATCAGACCATATAATGGAATGAGAAATGCTAAAAAGCATTTGAAAAGATCAAGTGCTATTTGTAGAAACCTTCAATCTTAATACCACCATTACTAAGAAAATCCCTTATTATGTACTTAACTATGCTTAAAGAATCCATAAGTTATACACTAGGGTAGCATGATGAATTAGGAACAAACAAATAACAAATGGACTATTTAAGTAAGAAGTTCATAGGCTATAAGTCTGAATACTCTCTCTTGGAGTATACTTGTTATGCCTTGGCATAGGTAGCTCATCTTTGAAATAGTACATGTTGTGTTATACCATATGACTTGTTGATAAGCGAGTAAAATGCTTATAAAAATGATAATTATCACCTCTTAATTGGTTGTTAAACTGTGATTTTTGCCTTACTTTTGTCCTAGTTTTGTTAGTTTGTTCTTGGTACTGCTATAATCTATATTTATCTTTTTAGGTTAGCAAAAGAGGCTTTTAAAGGATAATGAAAGCTAAGTTTTGGAGCATATTTGGATTAAGAAAAAGCTAAGAAAAGAGATATAAAGAATTCAAGTCAATTGCACAAAACAGTAAAAAGAAACCCTGAAGCCAGCATTGAACATGGCTTGGCCATGTCTTGAAGCATGGTCATGTTCTGTGCAAAGATAGCGGCCTTTTAAAAGTCTTCCAGCCCAAAACATAGGCTGCTCATATCCTAAAATACAGTCGTATTCCAGATCTGAAAATTGTTATATAAGGACGTCATCCAAGCCACCTGAAGACACAATTAGGATACATTAGTTTCTCTTAATTAGGATTACTAGAGCTCGAGTTTTCTTGCTTTCTTAGGAGTTTTCTAAGTTTAATTTAGGATTCTTTCATCTTCCTTTATGTTCTTTCAAGGATTCTAGTCTTTCTTTCATTATAATTTCTTCCTTCTATTCATCTTTTCTTCTTTCTTTATTTCTTTATTTGTTTTGAACATTATGCTTTCCTTTATATTAATGAATCTTTCTTTTCTCTTTACTATGTTTGAGTAAAATCTTTATTCTAAGATTAGGAATAGACTAATTATGATTCTTTAATGTTATTGATAAATTCCCTGTTGTGATTTCCTAATTTAATTTGGTTCAACTATTATACCTACAATGTTCATGATAAAGTATTTGGCTAATATTTTATCATGTCTTAGGTAAATAGTTGAAGTACCGAAAGGAGAAAATTATCACTGGAAAACTAATAGTTGAATAAAGAGATCTTAATCATGAAAGTAGATTAAATTTCTTTAGGAATCTTTATT
>JANHAO010006274.1:0-21548 GCA_026873985.1 Saraca asoca
TAATATTATTAACATATTAAAATAAATTAATTTTATATTAATATTTAATTTTTTAAGGGTAATTTAGTCTTTCTATTTACACTGTTTTCCTATTCTTTTAATTTATTCTCATATCAAAAAGTACACATTATCTTAATTATTTCTATGACATATCAAATAAAATAATAGACTTCCATTCTCATTTCCATTCCCACTTTCTTTCCTCTTTCCATTTCCACTAATATTCATTCCACCCAACCAAATACCATCCTAATGATATATGGTGTTAAAAGGTTGGGCTTCCATGGATTTGGAGTGATTTATATAAGTTTATTTTAATCGAATTAATTTTTTTATTTGTACTTCAATCAATCTAACATTAATTAATTTAAATTTTAAAATCAATTTTAACTATTTAAATCAATTTAAAATATTTTTAAGTAGTTAATATCAATATAAACTTATTAAAAACTTTTTATTAATATTATTAAAAGATAATACTTATAATTGTAAAAATATAACTATAATTTTAAAATTTAATATAAATTATCTTATAATTATGATGACTCATATACAATATATATATTTTCACATCAATAAAATATAAATTTAAAAAAATTATATACTACGTTGTGCACATTTTTTTCTTAGTTATACATTATCTACACAATTTCATAAATTGCAAGCAATCAGTAGTACATTACATCATACACATTATTTACTACATATTTAATGAAAAAAATAGTCAAAGTGACTGCATGTGTTAACTTCCCTGTATTAGAGTGTGAGGAGTAATATATGATAATAAATGTAGTGTTTGATTTAAATTTTAAGTTTTGAGATTTTTTTTACTATTTTCTTATTTTCTTATTCAAATTAGGTTTTTATGTTAGAATATAATTGAAATTACTTGTCAAGTAAATGTTTATATATATATATATATATATATTTGTGTTGAACAAAGATTTGAGGTATGGGAGGCATTTGATGTGAGTGCTTATAAGGATTATATAAGAACCTTCATAGAAGTTTAAGAGAAATGTAGAGATAATGGTTAGAAAGTTGTAAGGTTATGATTGAGAACCTTTATACAAAAAAAATAAAATTCATTTGGCGTAAATAATCGATAACTAATAAACTAGCAATTAGTTGATAATTTAGTTATTAACTTGTTATAGGCATTTTATGGACTAGTTGGAATGGGCTAATAAAGGCCCAATAGATCAGACCAAGACAAAAAGGCGGCCCAATCTGAAGCCAGATAGTAGATTGCACAATGCGAGCTCCAAAGCCTCTAGCAGACCAAGACTGCAGCGAGCTTCCTTCGACGTAATTAGAAATAGCTAATGTCTTATTGACAGTTTAAGCACACTTCCAACTTCCAAGTCAGTCTCCAAAATCTGATAATGATTTGCCCTGCATTTATCATCTGACGCCAAGCATTTATTACCTGTTATGGCTATAATCATAATTTAACAACGCTAAATTATGACTTGTAATACTCCCTACTTCTATAAATAGAAGAGAAAATCACTGTAACATATGTAATATATATATATATATATATTTATATAGAAACCTTGCTGAAATAGAGAGAACTGTAAGCATTATAACTCTGTTAAGCTGAGCAGAGAAATAACCTCAAAGCAAATATAGTCACTGTGGATGTAGGGGCCAAACTGACTTTAGTTAAACCACGTTAAAACCCCTTATGTTCTTCCTGCTTGCTTTCTTCTTTCTCTTGTTAATTCTCCATATCTTCACATCTTACACAACAGTTTGGGTTCCAGAATCCTCGGTTGACTGATTACCAAAATTGACCGTTAACATAACTCAAACATGAAAATTGATAAAGTAACTAATTATATTATAAATATTTAGTAAAATTAGTTAACAGGCTCATAAATATAAAATGACATATTAATATGAATATATATATATAAAGTAAATTAATTTATATATATTTTAAGGTAAAATTATATTTGATACAATTAAGATATTCAAAATAATAATATAATTATCTAAAATTTAATTAATTATATTTTTATGACATCACATATTTATTTATTATTTATTTATGTTGAATTAATGGGCATAGGTTAAATATATAATAATGTGTAAGTGCCTTCTTTTTTTATCTCTTTTGACTTTGTGAAAAAAATAACAATAATTGAAAATTGTTGATGACAAAATTCTATCAACTAGAAAGAGTTCAAAGAACCTAGAATTGCAAACAGAGAGTGTGGAGAGAGGGAGAGAGAGGGAGAGAGACGGGTAGAGGAAGAATAAAGAGATAACAGGAGTTTTTTAACGTGGTTCGACCAAAGTCCAGTGACCCCTACATCCACGGTAGTATTTTATTTTTTAGTATATTTTTATAGAGTATTTACATATATTATTTGTTTCTTATTTCTTTCTATTTTTATAGAGTATTAGTGTTTCTCTGGGGGATCCTCTTCTTTTATATAATAATTTCAACCCTTATTTATAGTTATTGGGGTATATATAGTTCAAAAAGAAAAGAATAATAAATTAATTGTAAGTGGATTACTGCAAGTTCGTATTTGCAAGTAGATCCATGCAAGTTAGTCTTGCCTTGGGTTAACTATAGCGAGTGGGCTTCGAGTTGGCTAGATCTCGCCTTGAGGTTGCTGCTTTGATATTGGTTGATCAGTGACCTGAGCTCACTTTTAGCAATCTGACATCTTGTTCCAACAACCTCAATCTTAGTCAAGTTAGGCCTTTTCCAGTTAGATTTGTGTGTTAGATTTTTGCCAACCTATTTGTGTGATTCCAAAAATACCCACAACAAAAATAGTATAATATTAGAAAAATATAGATACATATAATATTATGAAGATTTAGATCAATTAATTATGATATAAAAAATATTAAAAGAACATCTTTTAAAAAAATGTCATTATAAAACATGAAAAATTGGTATGCATATTTTTGAATTGGATAGGTGTAAATTTGGAAAAAAAAAACTAGCAAATTTATTAAATATATTTAAAATTAAAAAAAAAAGAGTTCATCGATTAAGTCAATAAGCTAATTTTTTTAGTGTGCAAAATACACATTATCCTTTTGATAATGTAATTTATCTTTTTTTATCCATGATTTTTTCCCAAAATTTAAGAGATTTTTTATGTTGAATTATTGATGTGTTTTGTGGTGTTGCAATGTGTTATAATAGCATGATACTTGTTTATTTGAAGAGGAAATATTTTTCACAATAATTAATATGAGAGTGCAACTTGATCCCATGTGAGAACATAGTTTGAGCTGATAAAAACTTAATATATTATATGAGAATTAAGCATGATAAATAATAATGTTACAAAACTAATTTTATCGCACACAAGAATTGAGAATTAATGATAATGGACCTTGTGGAGATAGCTAATTTAATCATATGCTATGTTATACGGACATCGACACGTGAACATGAGGACACACGGATACGGATACGAGGATACGGTATCTCCAGAAGTGTCGATGTTATTTTTACATGATAAATGAAGTGTCGATATTGATAAGTATCAAAAACAGGAACATTTTCGATACGTGGATACGACTGTTATATGAAATGTTGATGCATCGAAGATCATATGTGAATTAGATTAGACGAGTAATGATGATGCCGTAAACTTTGTCATCTGGCAGTTTACAATATAAATTAGGACAATTTTTTTTATTAAACAAAGATTATACTATCAGTCGGGACTTACAAAAGAAAAATATTTAGTTACTTTCAATATATTTGGATGGTATACATTAAAGAAAGGTTTCATTTCTTGCTTACCTAATGATATGTCTATCGATGATTGATTGGGTGTACTTTAGATTAAATACACTAGATATTGACAAGTCTCTCTCCTTACAAAGCTAACGGCCACCAAAAGATACACAAAGGTCTAGTAAATATAACAATCTATCCAAACTCCCATTAAGACAAGAAGCATTTATGAAGGAAGAGCTAATCCACAAGTGAAGAGGACTGTCATTGGGAAGCAATTAAGCTTCATTGTGCTTCACTGTGCAAGTGGCTGAGGGTTGGAACCCGCTTTCACTGCCAAGCGAGAATTCCTTATATTAGTATTAACATACGGGTAAAATTTAGGTAATGCTCTTGGCTATTTTTTGCCGTCACTAAAATTATAATTTATGTATAGATTGCTGTATTAATTATTATTAATAATTATAATTATAACAACTATCAATTAAAAGTTAAATTTTAATTTTAATTATTAATAATAATTAATAGGATAATCAATATATGTCATAATTTATGTAGAGAACTTAATAATAAACACCTAATAACTTTATTTGAGTTTTGCAGTTAAAATATTACTTTAATAACTTACAACATGATGTTACGTTTCGATAAATGAAATGAAATAAATATAAGAATAAGAATAGAATAATCATTTCATAATTATATTTGATATGATTAAGAATGAAATGAGTATTTTATTTCATTTTTATATTTAATGTATCAAAATATTTTAGAAATTGAATAAAATAGAAACAAATAATAAATTACAATAACATCCTTATAATAAAAAATAAAAAAATATTTATCTAAAAATAATAAAAGAACATGCTAGGCTTCATTTTTCAAATTATATAACATTTCATTTCATTTTTTTTTTGTTCTTCAAGTATAATAATCTTTTTTTCATAATTTTAACTCATCTTATATATCAATAAATAAATTTTAATTTATTATTTTTAATATTAAATAATTTTATATAATAAATAATATTTCTTTTATAAATAATATAAAATATCTTATTTTAAATTTCATTATTAAAAATATAACTATTAAAATATTTTTATAATAAAAATATTGAAAAGATGATATTATTTTATTATTTCTTAATGTAAGGACAATTTTAGAATATTTAAAACATGTAATGGATAAAGTTATAAAAAATCAAATCATAAACAATGTAATGTCTCATTCCATTAAGATTCTATTATTTAATAGAATGAAAATATATATTCCATAGTGTATACTAAATAAATTTTTTATCCATTTCTATTCTTATTCTCATTCTACTCCATTCATTTAAATGTAATATTACATGTTGCGAGGAAGGGTTATGAATTCTGAGCAAATTTCTCAAACCTGAGTGACACAAATCGATTGATATGTTTGTAAGTTGGTATTAACAAAGGATAGCACTAAATTTCTCCAAGATTATGCACTCATACACACTCGTACAAGTTTTGTAAAATTTTTTTACATCTTTTTACAATTTATTCTATAATTTTAAACAATAAAGCTACAATTTTTTGTCCACTTGTTCACACACAAAATTTATATATACTTTAACTTTTTATGAAAAATTAAAAATTTTATATAAATTTTTTTATTACTTAATGAATTTAACACTTAAAATTTAATACTTAAATTCACTGCTAAAATTCAATTTGTTTTTATCTTTTTAAACTTTAGCTTCTCAACAGGGGTCCAATGAACTCAATCAGTACGAGTGAAATCAGTCTGAAATGAAGATGGAAGAAAAATGGCGAGGAACATTAAGGGGCACAATTTTAATTATATTTCAATGGCATTACCAATTACACAAGACACAATACTCAATTCACATGATTAAAGTTGAGGATTTACAGTACAATCATTTATGCTGAAGAAAACAAACTGTTAAGAGAGGAACATCTAGCTGGCCCACAAATCCTCGTTAAAATAGAGGAAAAATGTGAACTACAACATCTGACTGAAATGAAAACAGCAATAATAAGTGCACCCCTTATTCTGGATCAGGCGAACCACCAGGGACCAACTGCATTACATAATATAGACATCGCAGCTAAGGTATCTCCAACGGTGGTAAGCTTCTATAAACACAGCATAATGCAGATAATTTGAAGCTACTATGTTCTCAAATGCTGTTGCTAGTAGCAAACAAAAATTATCATAAGAAACACGCAAGAAATTGTTGTCAAGGAAATTTTTGAGTAATGCTGCATAACTTTGAATTATGACTGATTAATGCACAATTTTATTTTATGGAAACTGATTAATGAATAGTCAATGAAATGTCTAAATGAAAGCAATCACTGGTTACTTACAATGGCAATGTTGTTTCCATTAAGTAAAATCTGATCAAGCTTTGTTATCCGTCTCCCTTCAGCAGTTATCTCACTGAGGATGAAAATATGAAATCAAAATACCAAATTAGCTTATGGCCCCAAAGGCATCCCCACTTTAACATTAATAGGTTTACAGATAGTAACTGGTCACCGCATCGTGCATGCAGAGTTGCAGACACAATAAAACTGAGGGAGACAAGAAAGCCAATATAAGCCAGATAAGTTTGATTAAATTAATTAACACCACATATTTCAGGCAAGCAAAGAAAGCACCTACTGTGGAGGCTAAATCTATGTGTATATATGTAAGTCCATACGAAGCAGACAGAGGAAGGAAATCCAAGAATATAATAAAGGGGGAAACTCAATCACAGATTCTAAGTAACTTCAACAGACAGGAGAAGTTTTCTTCTTACAAGGTGGAGCATATATTGCTAATTTTGTCCAAAAATTTATCAAACTACTTTATGTTTCAGTTTGCATGAAAACCTCTACCTTGCTACAAAAGTTTGGTTGAACAGGAAGGGAAGATCTTAGCACTGTGACAAACATGTTCATGTTAACAGAAGTCCATCAATGGTAGAAAGATAAAACTTCTCACTACATGTCAAAGTTAATAAGAATACTCGACAACTTTCAGTGGCTAATGCAAGATGTCTAGTAATTAAATTAACCCATGAAGGAACCTCAACAACCATATAAACATCCAAAAGTATATTTAGCAGCATGTGGGAAATTGTCAGAAAAAAAAACTAACAGTACCAGTCAAACCTGTTAGCTCCGTTGACCAGACATGCTTGGAATAAGTTATAAGATAAACCATTGAATGAGAAATACAAATGATTCTAGACCATAAGTACACACTTATTCACTTTAATGTCAAATAATTTTATTCGCCATGTATCTGGCAGCTGGGTATAGTAGAATAGTAGCTCAGGAAAGGATTCAATCTACCCTTCTCTCCTGGCCAAAGAACCAAGTGCACTATATTTTTTAAATAATCATGCTCGCAATGAACAATCACAAACTTCAGTTGAAAGATAATCTACCCATGTCACCCATTTGATGCCCTGACAACCCGCATCCTCTAAAAAGTGGATAGACAAAGAAAGAAGCAAAAAGAACCAAGAGATAAAAACAAAAGGAAAAAATAAAGGATAGTGACAGTCACAGTCACAACAAGTTTACAAAAAACTGGTCGCTCTCAACAAATAACATGGCGCAGCAGACTACAAACACATTCCTTAGGTGTATTTCCATTTTAGAGCAAGAACGTTGGGAACTAGTTTTAGCCAAAATTGCTATAGTTGCAGCTTTTGTTTTTATAAGAAACTTAAGGATTATAAAAGATGCTAATACTATATTGTAAATTGGCTTTGAAAGGAAACATGGCAAATGAAGATATAACCATTTTGGAATCAGTGATACTACAGCTCCAATATTGCACCAATTGAAAATCAGGGGATATAAGTTCTTTTGGAAATTGTAGAAATAGTGAATAATAGATCACCAAAACCGGGTAATCTATGCAACAGTTTGGAGGAGAAGTTTTTGCAGTTTGCAATAAAAAATAAAACAATTTAACCTCTTAAGGTTCACATAACGGGGAGGGGTTTAAAGAAAACAAAGTTATGAAACTATCCACTATGTGAAAGTCTTTCCCTTTGCCTAAAAGTTAATGCATAACCATAAAGCTTCGATTGAAATCTCTATTTTATGTTCCATTTTGTAATTGTCCAGCCAAACAAACCCATGCTCACAGCTTTTACATGGAAATACCTTATTTCACACAAAAGCAATAATAGAACATAGGAATAACTCTGATAAAGTCTTAATAGATGTTAGTGCAGGTCTTACTATTCAGTAACATCTTCAAGGACCATGTTGACATAGACATCAAAACCTCTGAGAGTACCAACAAGCTCCTTGTCACCTTTCATTATCACCCATATTTTTGACCCTATACAGCGGTCAATCAACTCTGCACATTTATTAGAACAAATATTCCCTTAGCCAGGGTTTCAATGCTTTGTTGATGTCAAAAGAAAAACCAACAGTTCATTTTGAGAGAGAAAGAAATCAGAAGAGATGGTATACCTGATGGGAGAAGCTGTGAGGGATTGTTAGCCATGGAAACCAAGCAGTGATTTTCCTAGAACCTGTGAAGCGTCCAGAAGATCAGATTATAAAATATAAAAATGGTACACAACACATTTTCGTAAAATAAAAAAAATGTTACAACTTAAGATTTACACAATATTAGTCTTCAAGTTTAAAAACAATCAACTATACTAAAAAGTAATTAAAGTGAAATGCTCTTGAAGGATAAAAGTTCCCTATGTTTAGAGTTAAAAATTTAACTGTTAGAAATACAGAAGTTTTACCATCATCAAAGTTACAATCCACTCCTGCCAAAATTTAAAAATTGAGTAGAGCAGATCAACCAAAGTCAACCTCAGCATCCAGGACATAAACCGGTCCAAAGATTAAGTAACGAAAGAGATCTCATATTTTAGCAAATGTAATTATCAAGCAGCTAATTGAAGATGCATAATTCAAAATTAGACGATCACAACAGGGCCTGTAGTGATCTTTGCACCATATTATTCAGTCTTCATAGAAGGAAGGTTTAAACAAAGCCAAGCAGCACCACAAATATAACAAATGTTTAGGAGAATAAACCCAGGACAAAAATAATTTCGAGGACTTAAATAGAACGATGACCCAGAAATATTAATAAGCAAACCAACTGAAATTAAGAACCCCCAATATCCCTTTGAAGCCACCAGTAAAAATTTCTGTAAATGGGACAAGCTCTAAGCCGTAGTCTCACCCACTTCGGAAAAATAAAAACACCCAGAATTTTTCGCATATTGAGATAATATACTGAAAATTTTCAGAATTGATAAACCCTCATGAGAATGACAGCGATTGTACCAAACCACTAGGTGATAAAAATTCGAGAATTTATTGAAAAAATATGAATAAACATCGCAGGGAAGAACTAGAGTTAGCACCTGAGCCAAGATGGGTAGGAAAAGGTGCCGGAGCTGCCTCTATCAGCCTCAGACGTGCTGGTGCCAGAAATAGCTCTGACACGAGGTTGTGACACGGAGATTCGTCTGTACCCTAGGCGAAGGCGGGCATTTTATTTTGATCAAATTCTGAACTTTTTTTTTTTTTTTTTTACAAACAATAAAAATCAACTAATTGATTGGAAGGGAAGATAAGAGAATGGAACGGGAATGATAAAAAATGCTTGTTTGTTTAGCATTATTAAAGGAGAATGACCATAATTTCCATTGAATATCTGTTTTATTATTAAAGAAAAAATGGCAAATTAAAAGAAAAGATATTGATTTTTTAAAGAAAATTAATATCCAAAGTTTATACATATTTTAAATTAAATGTAATATTAAAATTTTTATTTTTTTAAAAATGTATTAAAATAAATTATGTCGACTTTTGTCTAAAATCTCTATACATTTCAATTAGATGTAATATTAGTGATTTCTTTTTTTTAATAATTTACTAAAATTTGAATTATTTCATTTAATTTTATTTATAAATAAAATTTATTCTCTAATCATTAATTTTTTTATTCTCAATCAAATGATTTCATTTTACTAATATTACAAAATATTTCAAATTTTTAATACTATTAAATTGTACAAAATAATTCATAAATTTAAGCATTATTTAATGGACAAAATAATTAGCCTTCAGATGAAAATTGTAATATATTATTTGTAAAACAAAATGGACAAAAATTGTTCAAAATAAATGAAATACAATGACGGAAAATATGTGTGTAAATGAAAATTGAGAAGTTGGTTCTTACTAAAAACCAATATCAAAGATCTTCTATTTATATATAAGTTTTTGCAGAATTGATTATCATTTTTACTCTCTTACTGATTTAAAATCATAGCTCTCTCCCTTTTTTGTCTTGGGTAATCCGAAGGCAATCTCATTCTTGGCCTCTCGCCGACCATAAAAACCTAGGTCACTCTTACTCTCCATTTATCAGTATTTTGAATTGATCTTTTTTGTTTCGTTCTATCTTAGTTTCTAAGTAACAAATATTTTTCCTTTTTTTATTTTTTTTAATGATTAATGATATGTGAACGAGATGAATTGCGTGTTAATTATGTTTAATTGGGTGCCCTAATTTTTTTATTATATACTAATTATGTTTAATTATGTGCCATAAAGTAAATACACGTATTATAGTTAGCATATAAAAATGCCCTCTTACATTTCTAGCATAGGGAATTCAAGGTGCTTGTGTTTTTTTGTGGATAAGATGAATTTTATTAATAGATAAAAACTCTGTATACGCGAATATGTTATATTACGGGGTTATTGAAGACATATAAAAACTTGACTACATCAAATTTAGGGTATTTGTGTTTTGATGTAAATAGATTGAGAATAACAACGATATCCAAGTCGATAAGTTATGATTCACATTAGTGAACCTTAATAGGGAAGGTCATAAGGGAGAACTATTCATAATGACATTCCAAATAAAATAGGTTTTTTATATCATAGGCCCAGCTGATAAGAAGTGATTTATAGTTTTTCAAGGAAAGAGATGGATTGGTAATAATAAGGATGGAAAAAATACAAGTAATAATATTGAAGAGATTCTTCATTTCTTTTCAAGATTACCTCTGATGAATGATAAAGGTAACTTAGAGAAATTTTATATGTGAGATGATCACGGTGAAAGGATATGAATTATAGATCTTCTCAGAGAAAAAAAAATAAGAAAAATTGAAGATAATTGATTGTATTTATTATATATGTATGCAACTATATAATTTTTAGTTTATATGCTTATACTTATTATATATTTATTAAAATTAAGATGGGCTGATAATAAAATTATTTGATTTCAATAGAGTAGAAACTGTCTCAGAAAGGAATTTAGTCATTTAGTAATAATATATAATCTTTATAGCCTCTTGAATGGTTTGCTCTTAGGTATAAATGCTACAACCAGTTTTGTATCAATTTAATTTAGTTGCTTATATGAAATACAAATATCATTTTGCTGATTTCATAAAAAATAAAATTCTACCTCTAAGGTAAATTGACTTTCATGAATTGTATGTATAAGAATACAACTAGTACTTATATGGATGTATATGACACATTTGAAATATTTCTTATTCGAAACTCTCACCGATGTCAAAAATTGCATTATAAAAGTAGGCTTAACTAAAGAAGAAGTACAATTGAAGGAATCTACTTAAAAAGTAAGTAAATGATTATTATGTACAAACTTGTTTTTAATTTGACATGTTTTGATTTTAATTTAGTTTTGTAATATCTTGAATTTTTTATTGATCAAATAAACTATTTAAAGTTGTTGAAATTGGGATTATGTTTGATAATTGTAGATTTTAGTTTGATGATTATTTCTGTAAAAATGTAAATAATAGCAAGTTTATATAAAGTTGTAGCTAGTTAACAACATGTTTCTGTAGTAAAAAAAAATGTGGCTAGCAATATGATTTTTTTTAAAGGAAAAAAACATCATTTTTTATTTAAAACTGACTCTTTTGGTTCACTAATGATATTTTTATAAACAACCGATGTCTTTAGTGGTAAAAAAAAGACATCAGTTTGTGATAAAGATCAACAATTTTAACGGAAAAAAAAAAAGAAGTCAGTTATTCATAAAAAATGGACATATAAAATCTTTTTCAAATAAAAAGACGTCATATTTATATCAGAAATTAATGTCCTTTTTTTGTTTTACACATTAGTTAAAAAATAAATGTGGATTGTTCTAACCTACCACGTCACTCAACTGATGTGGAATGTATAAAATAACCAATATATAAGTGTGATTTTGTAATAATGAGTGAGGGTAAAGAGTGGTGTTGACAGTGAAATTTAGTTCAATAGACCCAAATCTCAATCAATGGGATTAGTTCTTGAAACCCCAGACTGCAGATGTGAATACAAGCTTGAATAGGAAAAGAAAATGAGAAGAAGGAAAAACAATGGACACCAAGAGCTTTTTATCGTGGTTCAACTAAAGCCAATATAGCCCCTACATCCGTAGTGATTTTATTTATTATTATATGATGGTTTCTCTATGTAATTCAACAGAGTTACAATACTAGTGCTCTCATTATTTTAGCAAAGTTTCTACTTGTATTCTGCTCTCCTCTTTTACAATGATCTTCCCCTCCTATTTATAAAGGCTGAAAGGATTATAAATGTAATTTTATAAGTTGTAAATATGTTACATCAAATTAAATGGACAAGACAATATAGACTCCTATAATTCAGCTTTGGCAGATTGCTTTCTGTGAGTGGGTCCCTCTAGCTGCTTTTTACAGGTTGGTTTTGTAAGTTGCCCAGGTGGATGCTTGCCTTGTGTTCAATCTCAGTGGGGCCTTTAGACAGGCGAGATAATATGTTCTATGAGCTAGAGCTCTTGTCTTGGGGTCATCACTATTTTTCGGGCAGCGCATCCGACGAAACGATCTCACACAAGGTGAACTATTGGCTATGAGAGCCGGGACCCCTCTGACGAGCCTAGATTTCTACCTTGGCTATGCGAGTCGGGACTCTTCTGCCTTGTCCTTATGCTACATCCCGAACTCAAGGTTAGCAAGCTGGCACCTCTGTCAAGTGATCTTAGTTTGTAAAAGGTCTAGGCTACCTTCGGCTGGTCTCGTCTTGTATTGGGCCTTTACTAGCCTATTTGTGTGATACTAGAAAATGCCCATAACATTAGTCCCCAACTCTTAATTCGCTCTATGCACTGGGAATTGTAGTTCACTAGCAAAGACTGACAAACTGAGATGTGTGATGTTGTCATTCAAATTTTCATTTTGTTGCTTTGTTTGCACTAGCCATCATTATCGCATTTAATGTGCATGCTTTCTCATTACTGCCAATACTACGGTAACTGAACTCAACAATTTTCTAGACCGTTAGATCCTAGATAATTAATTAGTCTTTGAATTGAACGGCTGAGCGACCAAAGCCATATAAGATGAGAAAAACCCCTCTTTTCCCTCTCATTTTTGAAAATTGGTGTTTTGCTTTTCTAGCTCTTGAGCAGTAGTTTCTAGTCTTATTCTTTTACTCTGTTGATTCCCCCATTACTGTTGCGATCAATTGATCACTTCATCCAAAATTCATCTTGCCTCCATCCATTCTAGAATCCATTTCACCTTTTTGACATGGTAAGCCTTTTTAGGACCAATGCTCTTAGTGTGTTCTACTTTATAAGTTTCTAGTGTTGTGTTGCTTAGTCCGATAATAAATGCTTGTCTGTTGCTGGACATTTTGCTTGCTAGTTTTCAAGCTGTAAATTGTTAGATTTAGTTTTCTATCTCCTTAAGGATTTAATAGTCTAGCAGGCTTTATTGATCAAACCCTCATAGGTTTTCAATAGTTTAGGTCTCTGTCATGGTGGCTTGAGGAGTGTATGATCTACTGCATAGGAGATTTTTGTCTAGTGAAAAGTAACTTTAGCTTTTCTAATAGGGTCTGTTTGAAATGATCTGGTTGCTTGAAATAACTTGATTATTTGCCCTTTTATATAGATGTATGTAGCTCATAGACGCCAGAGTTACCATATAGGGAGTAACGATAAGCTTGATTCCCTTGCTCGAAGCTAGCATTCGCCTTGGCTAAAGCGACATCCAGGAGCGGTGAGGCTACTGATTAATCTATTATTCGACCTAATCTCAGGGAGGGGTAACAGATCATTGAAAGGCTTTTAGATCATTTAGTATTTAAGCATTACGCTTCAACCATCGAACTAGATGAGCTCGAAAACATAGTTGAATGCTATCGTGTCCCCAAAGGTTGTTGTCTCATGGTACCTTCCCTTAATGACTATACAGCCTATCCACCTCAAGGGTTTGTTGTTGTTAGTACCTAGCATCTCGATGCTGGGCTCAGATTTCTAGCTCATCCATATATTATTGATCTGCTGAACAAATTGAAGCTATATCCTTTTTAGTTAACCCTAAACTCTTACTCCTAACTCACTTCTTTTGCACTCATGTACTTGAAAAGTAATCTTCCGCCACCATCTGCAAGGGTTTTGTGCCATCTTTACAGCATTAGGAGTATGGGTTATGCAGATGGGATCTATTCCTCTCAGCTCGACATTTTGATTTCAATAGGGTTTTGCCTTAGAGGAATGCCAAGGGCAAATCAAATGTAGGTCATCATAAGACTTGTTGGTTCTGTGTCTCATACCCATCTTTATGTCCTCATCGTAACTTTGATTTTATTCTAACGCCTAGTAAGTGAGCCAAGGTCATGTGAGCTACTATGAATTCATGTTTTTGTTTAACATTTTGTCTTATTTCTACAGTCAGGGCTGCTAAGGAGAAGCCAGTGCTTGAAACTAAGGACGTTAAAGTTTTATGCCAGTTTATTGCTATCAGTGACCTAAAGAATGATTTCAAATTCGATGACGACTTCATTCGATCCCATAAGCTCATTCTAGTGTTTAACATCGAATTCACCAAAGAGATCAAAGCTCGCCAGGTAAAGGAAATCAATTTGGCACATTTTGAAGATTACAAGGAAACTGTGAAGCTCCTTCTTCAAAGTCCACCTTCCGGTGAGTTTAAAGAACTTGAGGTCATCACAACCTTGCCAGGTCCTAATGCTGTGGCAGCCCCTACTGTTTTGAATCGGTCTCCTCCTATACTGATTGCTACATCTTTTTAAGAGTTAGCTCCTACCTCGTGTTCTAAGGTGACTAAGGTGGTCAAGGTTGCGGTCACATCTGAACCCCCTGCCAAGAGGTGAAAAGTAAATAAGGGAAAGAACGTTACCACTTCTTTTAAATGGACAGCTTACACAATTGTGACTAAGAAGCATCATCTGAGCCTTAGTCCAAACATGCAGGGGTATTTCAATTTTATCCAGGAGAATGTATAAGAGATCCTAGGACCTTGCACCAGCTCCCAGGTGTTGGAAACAAGTAAGGTCTCAAGCAGAGGGCTGATACGTTATACCGCTCATCAAGGCTTGTTGGTAAGTAGTGTCCTTTCACCTTGATTATTTTGCTCCTTCGTGATCTAACTTGACCCATTTGATTTTTCAAAGTCTATTGGGAATAGTGAAGATGGGGGAGACACTCCAAGTCTAGGAGGAAAAGAATGCTAAGCTTATAGATAACTTGGCCATTACGACCACTAGGGCACTAGAGCTAGAGGATAGAATAATGAATGCTGAGGTTACTCAAAAGGAAGTTGAGGAAGCTTGTTCTCATAAAGTGGCAAGTCGCAAGGCTGTCATAGTCGATCTTAACAAAGCTATTGGAGAACTATCAAGGATGAAGCATGATCTGGATGTGACACATTAGGGTGTCAATGTGGGGATATGGCAAGCTGAAGCTACTGCACGGTGAGCTAAGGCTGCTAAGAAGGAACTAGAAGCAACTAGGAAAAAGGTTGCTCAAAAGTAAAAAGATATTGCTAGGGTCAAGGCAGATACTACCAAGCTAGTGACAAAGGTAGCAAAAAAAGTGAAATAAAAAACCTCATCCTCTTTGCTATACACTTTGTGGGAACAAAACTCATATATGGACTTTTCATTCTTCAGATAGGAGGCTTTTAAGGCTATTGATGGCTTCAAGAAGAAGGCTGCTAAAGCCAAGTCCTCCCATAAAGGTGCGAAGTCTACGAATGGAGGCCCCTGCCAAAGGTGTAATTTAAGGAGAAAATAGCCCATAGGTCATAGAAACCCCTATTATTCAAATGAAAGACAAACAGCTTGCCCCATGCATTGATTCCTCCTCCCATAAGAGCTTAACCCTCGAGATTAGGCTCTTTAGGATTTGATCTTGTAATTTTGTATTTCATTTTTGAACTTTGCATTTGGTCTGGAATTCTGTATGAATTTACCTCGTTGAAGGAGGCGCTGAATGAATGTTTCTATTTTCCTTTGCATTACATTGGATGTTCTATAAAAGACTATACAGATTGTCATAAATGAATTCCTACAAATCACAACTTAATAATGTTGGATAAAATGAGCACCCGATAGGTCAATCATTTTTGGATAGCAGAGAAAAACTTATGTAAATGGTCTTAAGTTAATAAATTATGACTTAAAAGGATATGTGCCTTGTTGAATGGCCAATCAAGTGCATTAGTCCATCTTTGAGGGTGATGAATTCAAGCACCAGAGTGCCTAAGATAACGTGAGATCGAGTATCTATATAGGTCGCACGGATGTACCTTTCAGCATAGGGTTGTATGAGAGTCGTGAGCAATAAGTCACATGAGAGCTGTGAATAATAGGTCAAATGAAAGCTGCGAGCAATGGGTCGCATGAGAGCTATGAGTAATGGGTCGCATAAGAGCTATGAATAATAGGTCGTATAAGAGGTCTTTAACTTTGGAATCCTTGGCAATGTTTGCTCAAATTACACAATGTATATTTGCTAGTTCTTCATGACAATGTATGTTTGCCAAGCAAGATAATGTATATTTACCAATCAACTATGATAATGTATATTTACCAAGTCGACCATAATAATATATATTTCCTAAGCAAGATAATGTATATTTGTCAGGCTGGCTTTGTTTGGAGGGCAGCACCTTAATAAATTGATCATATGAGAGCTGTATTTCAGCTGGCTCACCGTGATAATGTATATTTACTAAGTTATCCATGATAATGTATATTTGTCAAGTAAGATAATGTGTATTTGTCGAGCTAGATGTCCAGAGAATGTGCCTCAGTCAGTATGGGTTGGCAATTAATTGCACACATGGCATTTAGGAGTAGGTCGCATGCATAAAGTGGCGATCTTATGCCATAAAAAGGTTGGCGCTCTTATGCCTATGAAGCAAGAAATTCCATTTTTTGTTCTGTGGACTTCAGAAAGACTAGTATACAATGCGAGATCCCCAGAATTTGAGTCCGAGCTTGGATTTTCCTGAAAATTTATTTAGAAATTATTTATTATCGAAATTTAGAGACAAGTTTGGAATGTCTTGTTTACATCCAAATAACATATAGCAAAAAGAAGATTTAGAAGTGTTAAAGCTATTGTTGTAGCAGTCATTAGGTCTACTAAGGTCATTATCCAAGGGATTGCACCACATAGTCTCACAGGTAACTTCTCTTGATCAGATCTTCAATTACATCTCTTAGCACCTAGCATTTCAAGGTATTGTGCCCAATTTCATTATAGTATGCACAAAATTTGTTTATGTTCCTGAACTTGTTAGGAACTTTTATGCAATTTGGCTTTCTAAAGTCCTCTATCTTGAAAATGTGCTCCTGAGTATCAAATAGAGTGCTATAGCCATCATGGTGACCTTGGCATTGAGATCGTTTACTTTTGGATTTCTTCATAGGTCGGCTGTTGGAGCCATTTTGGACATCTTCATTTTTATTCCCTCGATCAGAGCCATTTGCCTTATCTTCGTATCCAGATGTCTTTGGGCTAAAGGTTTCTTCCCACCTTATCTCCTTGGCGGCTGGCTCGTAAAATTCACTTAAGTCCTTCAATGGGGACTTGCATATCCCCTCATATAGTTTTCCATTTTTGCGAAGCCCAGCCAAGATCGTGGAGAGGATGCTTTCATCTGAGGGATTTTTTACATTATTGACTTCGCGACTGAACCTAGTGATGTAATCTTTTAATGACTTGTCTCTCTATTGGAAGACTATTGCGAGATGGCAAGTCGGGGCGAACTACCTTTTTAATGCCTTATACTGTCTAAGAAATTTTTTTTGGCACTTTTCCCAGCTGCTAATGTTGTGAGCTGAAAGATTCCTAAGCCATACCTATGGTATCTCTTTGAGGATGGCTGGGAAGACATGACATTTGACTAGCGAGCTGATTGTTTGAAGATCCATCTGAAGATTGAATGCATCTAGGTAGTTATACAGGTCACTATCCCCATTGTATTGGGGGATATTGGGGATTTTAAATTTGTGAGGAAGAGGTTATGTTCGGATTTCTTTAATGAACAGGGTCCTTTCCTCATAATGGTCTTATTGATCCTGAGTCGCAGGTCGCTTTTCGAGTTGTTGGACCCTCTAAAGCAACTCTTTGATCATAGGGTCTTATGCCTCAGACTTTAGGCTAGAGGATTAATGGCTCTTAGAATCCTCCCAATCGTGGGAATGGTGATATAAGGTTCTACGTTTGACCTAGCTCGGGCTCCCTTCTCGATGCAAGCTCTCGTGTCATTGATCATCTCCATCACTACCCTTATGAGCTCAGTGGACCCCTGACCTTGACCATGAATCGTGCAAGTAGATGGATCCAACTTGTGGATAATCCCCTCTGTGGGACTTCTCCTATTGTGCTCCTGGCCATTGGAGTTCTCCTTTAGGGATCGTAGGCTTAATTTGTCTTTGCATGCCTTTAGCTTGGGTATAAGCCAGCATTTTAACCACATCGGCCAACTCCTTCACTGTGCTTTCAAGCGCCTTCTGACGCTGGTGCCATGCTTGAACTCTATCATTTTCAAGAGCAATAAGCTGGTGAGGGGTTGTTAGCGCTATGCCAGTGTCAGTACCTATTGCGGGGGCAGCAAAAGTGCTCATAGCAAAGAAGGTAGAGCCCCCTAGTGGTAACCCTCTACAGGGCCATCAAGTTGGCCAACAGCGGCACCAATACTCCTAGTGTTTCTTCCCTTTGCCATTGTAGCTGAACATTGAATCAAAGAAAGAAAGAATGCAGTTGGGGCCCTTCTTCTAATGCCAAAATATTATTAATGAAATTTAGTTCAGTAGACCTAAATCTTAGTCAATAAAATCAGTTCTTGAAACCCCAGACTACAGATGTGAATACAAGCTTGAACAGGAAAAGAGAATGAGAAGAAGGAAGAACAATGGACACTAGGAATTTTTTATTTTGGTTTGGCTAAAGCCAATATAGTCCCTATGTCCACATTGGTTTTATTTGTTGTTATATGGTGGTTTCTCTATGTAATTCAATAGAGTTACAATACCAATGCTCTCTCACTGTTTTAGCAGAGTTTCTGCTTGTATTCTGCTCTCCTCCTTTACAATGATCTTTCCCTCCTATTTATAGAGGCTGGGGGGTTATAGATATAATTTTACAAGTTGTAAATATATTACATCAAATTAAATGGACAAGACAATATAGACTTCTGTAATTCGACTTCAGCAGATTGCATTTTATGAGTGGGTCCCTCTGACTGCTTTCTGCAGGTTAGCTTTACAAATTGCCTAGGTGGATGCTTGCCTTGTGTTCAATTTCATTGGGGTCTTTGGACGGGCGAGATGATACGTTCTGCTAGTTAAAGCCCTTGTCCTGGGGTTATCACTGTCTTTCAAGCAGTGAGGTTGAATTCGCATCTGACGAAGCGATCTCACACTAGGTGAACTATTGGTTATGCGAGTCGAGACCCCTCTGGCGAGCCTAGATTTCTACCTTGGCTACGCAAGCCAGGACTCTTCTACCTTGGCCTTGTACTGCATCCTGAGCTCACAGTTAGTGAGCTGATACCTCTGTCAAGTGATCTTAATCTTTAAAAAGTCTAGGCCTCTTCTGACTGGTCTTGTCTTCTATTAGGCCTTTGTTAGCTCATTTGTGTGATATCAGAAAATGTCCATAACAAGTGGTAACTTAACAATTACCATTTTTTATTTATTATAAATAGATTATTTAGTTTTAGAAATGATCAAATCATTACAAACACAAATATTGTACAACACCTCTGTGGTATCCATACTCCAATGTTTTATTTTAATGCAATTTATCTTTTAAGTTGTTATGTTTTCTTACATTTATTTAAATAAATGCCCATATATTTTCGACACTCTTAAAAAACTTACATCAAACTTGAATAATTATATATTTGGCACACTAAAAAAAAACTAGTCTTTAGCTTCTTAATTTGATCAAAAATTTTTCTTTTTATATTTTAAAGGTGTTTGGTGCACTACCTTTTTCGGGAGAAAAAAAATCTTATTTTAAGAAGTTACTCTAAGTAGTTTATAACTTATTAGAATAGAGCTTTTAATTATTTTTTTTTCTAATTTATCCCTCTTCTTTTAATTAATTGACATCCTATATCCTAATTAATTAAAAAGGTTTATTTTTAATTTTTTTTAATATCATATTATTTTTTATACTTTTTTTTTACAAAAGTTAAAGAAGATAAAATAACTCACGTATCATTGTATATTTGACCTATACCCATTAATTTAACATAAGTAAATAAATAAATATGTAATATTATAAAATATAATTAATTAAATTTTAGATAACTTTATCTATATTTTGAATATCTTAATTAAATCAATATACTTTAATATCAAAATAAATATAAATTAATTTACTTCATATATCAGTTAATTATATTAATATGTTCTTTTATATCATTTTACATTTATAAATTGGTTCAAAAACTAATTTTATTAAATACTTTTAATACAATTAGCTAATAATTAATAGTTAATAATTAATAGTTAATTTATCAATTAGATTTTGAGATTTCAAATTTCTTATTTGATTTCCCTCAAAATAATTAATTGCAATCCAATCAATGAATTTCTGCAGAAACGGAAGCATAGAGCACATGTCTGCATCCATTTGATTGATGTACTTTCTGTTTTTATACTTGAATTATATATATAATATCATATTTGAGAATACCTTGAATTATTATAGTTTTTAAAAATTTATTATAATTTTATTAGTTATTAATGTACTTTTGTGATAATTATTAATTAATAAATAAATATATAAGATTTAATAACAATATAAGTAATTTCACTTTTTCTTAAAAGTCAAAGAGGTAATATGTAGAGTTTTGAAGTTTATGCCTAAATTTTAGGGAATGATTTGTGTTTTTTTAAAAAGAAAAAAAAAAGAGAAAGAAAGAGATTGGTTCACACGGGTTCAGTCTCTACAGATTGCGATCTACATGGACTCAACTTATTTACACCCACCCACTTGTTAAACTTGTACTTTTGCTTTGTATGTTTGTTAGAGGTTTATAGATGATATATGTTTAGGGTTCTTTTGTGTTAGATGAAGATGTAATTTCTAGTTAAAATAAAGTGTGAACATAACAGTGAAGTGTCATTTTATTGGAAATAGTAAAAAAAAATCTGTTTAGGGGGGAATATATAGAATTTAATAACAGCAAAAATAGTTTTACTTTTTTTTTTAATTCTAGAAAATAATATATAGTATTTTGAAATTCATATAACAATTTTTTTAAAGTTTAGATAGGCAATATAAGTAGAATTTAAATGAAAAGTGACTAGAAGCATTTAAATAAAAATAAATATAAATATAAATATAAATATTTAATTTTAAATTTTAAAATTTAAAAAATTAATTACATATTGAGTATAATTATAAAAAAATAATAATTTAACCTTCTCTCAGTTACGAAGAATTAAAGGGTAAATAAAAAGAAAAATGATGGTCCTCTCAAGAAAAACAAATT
>JANHAO010006275.1:0-21540 GCA_026873985.1 Saraca asoca
AACCATGTTGAAACAAATTTTCGCCTTTGCTTTCCAAATAATGTATAAGGAAAATTATGATTTCTAGGCTGACAAGGGCCCTTTTCAAATATGATCGTCGAACCCTCTCTCTATTGTTAACATCATATTCATAGATATTTTTTCTTAACCCAGGGTCAGCAGGAAATTCATCTAAATTAACCTCTAAATTGGGGAAAGCTGAACCTGAACATGAACATATTTTTGTAGAAATAGAATTTTGATTTTTGTTAACCATTCCAAAATATTTCTCCATTATGAAAAAAATAAAATTTTAAATTTTAATTAACATTTTTAATTTCAATATAATCAACAATATTAAATCAACAAAATTTTAAAAAAAAATCATACATTCAGCCAGCCGAGAGGTCAGAGGAGGAAGAGAGAGCTTACTGGCAAATCCAGAGTATGGAGGTTTGGATCAT
Organism: Saraca asoca; assembly: GCA_026873985.1. Lineage (NCBI taxonomy): Eukaryota > Viridiplantae > Streptophyta > Magnoliopsida > Fabales > Fabaceae > Saraca > Saraca asoca. The sequence goes on from JANHAO010006275.1 coordinate 444, forward strand.
GCGAGGAGGAGGAGCTAACTGCTGTCGACGACTAGCTGGCTGTACCGGACGGTCCGGACCAGAGGAACCGAGGAGAGGAAGACCGCGGTGCGCCGAACGATGGCTGCTGCGTGTTGCGTCAGCAGTGGCGGACGGCGACGCAGACGGACACCAGAATTCGTGGCTTCGTCTTCGTGCAGCGGGGAGGAGAGGAAGACCGCGGTGGGTCGGTGGCTGCTGCGTGCTGTGTCAGCAGTGGCGGACGGCAACGCGGACAGACATCGGAGTTCGTGGCTTCGTCTTTGTGCAGCGAGGGCAGCGACGTAGCGTGTGAGGAAGCTTCCAGTAGTTCCAGATCTGAAGAATGGGAATGGGGTGACGGGGCTGAGCTGGGGCAAAATTCATATTAAAAGAAAATTAAAAAATTTTCAATTTGCACCCTTAAGTTTGGCCAGGCTTATGCTATAGCACAAATTCAAAAAATTTCTTCAATTCAGTTCCTATGGAATTTTCATTTTAGTCCCCTTATAATATTTTTTATTTTTTTAAAAAAAAAACTTAGTGGGGGCTTCAGCCCCCACTCGGCTCTGTACAGGTCCGCACCTGATTGTTTGTAAACTCTGAAGCTGTAAAAATCCTAGCATTTCTATTCTGTTTACATAAGTATATTCAATAATTTATTTTACATTAACACTTAATAGGCTAAAGAGCCCAGTTATTTGTCCCCTAAAGGAAATCTATCAAGGGATATATGTTGATAAATATGTAGGTTTCACGCATCTTCTGTGAAGAATTTCAAATAAGTTGTTTTCCTATAACCTTGCCATCAGTATCATCATTTTTTCACAATAAAATGATACTTCTATCAGATACGTCCTGCGCAAGCAATCACAATATTTTAGACTCTTTTTAAGGCACCTTTCTGTATTATTTTATTAATTCGGTCAATTGAACTGTATTGTAATATTAATTTTAAATACAAAAATGATTAGCGTATATTTTAAAATAAGGGTATGCCACATACATAGAAAAATTTAGCGTAATTACTTTTTTTTTTTTTTATAAATCATGACTATTAATTGATAATCATGAGTTCCAATTTTCTTCTTACTTTTTCCATCCTTTACGCACTCTCCTGCTAGTAAATACCGGGTGTCTTAATAGAGAAGTCCTTGAATAATTCTCTCTGAATGTATAATTGATTTGTGTCTGTAAAAAAGAGATTAAGGGATCATTTAGTTCCAAATTAACAAAAAAAATTATATTAAATTTACTCATGGTTTGAAGTTGAAAATAAATCATTTCTTAATTTATATGATGGCTATTGTATAAAAGAAAATGTTTTTTTATTTACGGAAGATTAAACATATATATTTTTCCAGAAATCGAGCTGAATTAAGATCTTAATAAATGGATGGAATATTACATGGAGATTGTGACATTGCCAATCTCTCTGGTCTCTGCTACCTACCCGTTTTTTGTTTTTTTTTTGTCATCACATGTCTCTTAACAAGCCCAAATCTTTGATCTTTTAATTTGTTTAACAACATCAAGCCCAAGATTCCTCTATGGGCTCAGAAGAAAGCCTTGCTCTCTGTTTATCGCCCCTAAAATAAATTAGAAAGAAAAAGAAATAGTTACAGAGGAAGAGGCTCTTGGAGGAGGAGGAACAACCTTCGACGGAGCAGTGTCCAAGCAAATCTATTGTGGCGGTTCTGACAGCAACTAGTTAGGTATTTGATTCTGTTGTTTTTCTCTCTCTTTGGGCTTCCTTTCTATCTCATCCCTTTGTGCCTTCGGGGTAGCAGATGTTGCGGTTGCCGTCGAGGCAGCTAACGTGCAGGCTCGTTGCTGCCCCTGTAGCAAATGATAGTATTTTGTAACTTTTAAACTTTTTGTTTTATATTAATTGTTTGTTCGAAGTTTCAACCACGATTTATTAGTAATTACTAAATAAACTAGTTGACTTGTAAGAATTCCCAGTTCATATCATAGTTTGCTAATGATGCAAAATGGTCAATTTTTAAGACAGTGTTGGATTTCTGGGGAATTAAGTTCTTCATAGTAAGTTTTATAAGCTCGGGAAGGAGGTATTGGGGTTAAGACTTGGGTTTGGAGATGGATGCCTGGAACTTTTTTAAGGACACAATGATAAAGTGTCGGTCTTTTCTTTTCATATCTAGCTTTTCAATTAATTACCACAAATAAATTAGGCATTGTGATTATCTTTTTCAGTATTGAATTTTATCTAATGCTGTCATGTATGTTTTAGGTCCTGCCCTTTCTTACTAGAAATCAACAAGATGAACTTTGCAGCATCCTTATGCAGAAGATTGAATGTCAAGGACCTGATCACAAAGGCTCCTGTTTACCAAACTGCTGGTGGTATAACTCTGATCGCCATATTTGTTGTTGTATACTATTTTTCAATAACAAACTGGTTTTAATGCGGTTTACAATTATTTGAGATTTTAGACGCTTCTGGAGAGGGATTGAGTTTGGTGGTCAGGCGGTGGGCTACTAAAAAGACTGCTGGATCTACAAAGAACGGACGGGACTCAAAACCCAAGAATCTTGGAGTCAAAAAATTTGGTGGAGAGGTATGAGATTTGCTGCTTTCAGCCTCAGTGTTATGCCAATCAGTTATTGCACTGATGGTGGTTAAAGAAGATGGCTATTTCACTAATGGTGGGACTACTTATTTGTTATGCAGAGAGTGATACCTGGAAATATCATTGTTAGGCAACGGGGCACTCGTTTTCATCCGGGGGACTATGTTGGAGTGGGGAAAGATCATACTCTTTATGCTTTGAAACAGGGATGGGTCAAGTTTGAGCGAAACAAATTAACTGGACGCAAGTGGGTGCATGTTGAGCCTAAGGAAGGACATGTCCTTCACCCTGTGTACACAAATATCGCGGAATCTGAGCTGAAAGTTGCTGCTTAATTTTCATTGATGTAACTTGTGTTAGAAATTTTATTTTTGTTACAATTCAGGTTGCTTCCTAAGTATGTGAAACTACAATTCTATGTCTGCTTCAATTGATTCCTTCTATAGCGACCTAAAATAGTTGTTTGTTTGGGATAATCTTTGATAAATAAGCACTTCTTCAATTCAGAGCATTTGAGATCATTAAGCAACTATCCTTGCATATATAATTTTGCAAGTCGTTTATAAATAGTGTGCTGCAAGAACTGACGATCCTTTTCTTGAAATTTTCTTTAGTTGAGACTTGGTCACTAACATAAGTTACAAATCTTTGTGGAGAAGATGCGTTTGATATATAAAATGTGGGATAATCTTATTTCTCATTACAAATTTGATAGCAATCTTCCCCTAGTGATCTTGAAAAGGATAATATGAATCTGAAAATTGGGTCCTTCAACTTTCTGCAAGAAACTGGATACAATTGAGTTGGTATATTATTAGAATGAAAAATCAGGCCATTGCAAGCCTGTGCAAGAAAATAACCACATTGTGTATACAAATCAAAAGGGACCACAAAAGCAAGTTAGACAGTTTACAGAGCCAAACAATTGCAGTTTAGCAGACAGAAAATTGTCTTGCGGTAATCAAAATGAGCTTAGCATCCTAGTTTAACTTTCTTCAAGACCAGTTCTAGCTAGGATTGCATTCTTCCACGTCAGATGATCTGATTATACTGTTTTAAAGACAAACAAGCTTGTAGGTTCCACGATTACGGAGTACTTCGGTGCACAACAACTGTTTATGCCACCAACCCTGCAAAATTCGCTTGTGTAAGAATCCCAACAAAGAGGTGCACAGGAATTGACAAACAAGAAAAGAGCAACGCTACTAAATGATAATGCTTGTAGGTAGTGCAAAATGCAAGTACAAACGCAACTCATGAGCATACCACAAACTATCTGAGATAAGTAGAATGAGTTTTCCTCATCTCTTCCCATTATAAACTCAGTTGGCCTATGCATATTTCACTGGCACACTCTTTCTGCAGAGTTATGTATCTTTACAAGCGAGGCAGTTAAGAATAGGTTGCAAAATGCAGGAAAGCCTTTCTTCTGGTAATCCGTTAAGTTCTGCACTAATATCAGCCATGTTATAGTCATATAGCACCTACATCTTTTATGGCTGACGAGGTTTAGACCAAAACTATTATTTTGTTTCATTATTCAAAACCTCAATTACCACCACCTTTTTCACCAAACTGGCAATTGCTTCACGTTTGGGAGTTGGCAATCCTCATTCATGACAACTTCGGGATTGCTAATATTTTCGTTGATGACAACATTGTGATCAGTATTATCAATCATGAGAGCTTCAGGATCAGTAATTTCAGCATTCATAACAGCTTCCTGGTTAGCAGTATTCCTATTCATGAGAGCAGATTGAAATCTCTTGCGCTTCCTAATTGTAGCCTCAACCAACTTTGTAAATTCTCCATCACTGTTAGCCAACATGTATCGCAGCTTAAAATTGATCCGATTCTCCACCAGAATCTTGTGTCTTGGAATAATTCGACCTTCAAGAGAATAGCTGAAAAACCTGATAAAAGAGAGGTAATTAATCAATTGACGACAACCAAGTCTGGTTGTATAAATTCATTGAAGCTTAATTGAAAATTCGTCCAAATTATCTTAAGCTCTACGATACCTTGGAAATTCAATGAGATCTTGCAAAGGCCGGACCATGGTTCTACGCAAATAACTATACTTGGGACGAAGAACATCTATATTGTATTTGAGCAGCATTGGGAAATCAGCAATCATCTCACCCAATTGTGGAAGACGTATACCAAGTGACAGAAAATATTTTACATTTACTTCAAGCTTGTGCACTATGCTGCACCCCAAGAGCTCTGGCCCCAGAGCCACAACCTTGGCAATGTCTTTTTCACTCACTCCAGCTTTGGTCATCAAGAATATGACCTAATATGACAAAATTTCAGCAGATGATTCAATATAGATGTCTTGTGAACAGTCCTATTATAGGCAAACAATTTATTGTTTATACTGTCAAGACTACAGTTTTTCAACAGGATGGACAAGCTAGTATTTCTTGATGCACAACATATCCTTCCTTCTATTCCTTATTCATCAATTCTATATGCCAAAAGGTATGGTGAAACTGAAAGATATCAAACACCATTCATAAATACTTCCATCACTTCACAATACATACTTCAGAGGGCTTAGTTTGTTCAATATTTTCCTTTGTAGAAGCAACACACAATTAATAACAACGTTTTGTTGACAAGTTCCAAAGTCAGAGATAGTGGGACATACCACTGGCCTAATCTTCTTGTGGAGGCTGTATGTGAGTAGACTAGGAAATTTTACAAGCATGTTGCCAATTGCATCATCTCGAACCCCTATGTCCTGAAAAAACCGTACCTTCAAGATAAAATAGGTAACAAGTCATCAACGTCATCATCAGAAACATTATGGAAACATGAAGTAAATCTATGTCACAATATATTATTCATGTTCAAGATTAGTTTAAGAACTGAATATCATGACCTGAAGGGTGGAAACAATGATAACTAAAAGAGAATTCACGTATAAAACAGAACCATGGGCTTGTACCAGTAACCAGTCCACTGTAATCACAAATCTCCAAGGCAGTGATAGCATACCTTAGGTACAATATTTGTCTGCAAATCGATACAAAAGACCATTGGTTTAATGACAAGGATTCTCTTCATACCATCTCTGGTAATCCCATAATAGTACAAGTACTTAACAAGAGGTTTCCATCCTTCCTCAATGCTACAACCCATCAATCGTGGCTTAAATGCTAGTAATTTACCAACATCCTCTGTTTCAAGCCCAAAATCCTTCAAGTAGTTAACCTGAAAATCAAGAAAGCACCATCTTGCTTTATTTATATATAGCATATACACATAGGATGCAGTTATCAACAGGCCTACAGAGGAAAACTCAAAATCTAAAAGCTTCCCAACTTTTAAAAACAAAGGAGAAATTAAAAAAAAAAATTCTGACCTAATATTAAAACTATGTGAACTAAGAGAGATATTATAGCAAACAATGGAGATATATTCCAAAATGTACCTGTTGCTTCAAAAATATGCTAAGAACTAACGCGTACCTTTTGGTTCATTTCTTCCAGGGAAAAGAAACCGAGCGCTTTAGGATAATCAAAGACCATAGTACCAAAATCCTTTTCGTTTAAACCCATATCCAGGTAAAAATTCACACGGTTCTTCAATTCTTCCATGCTATAAGACAACAATCGAGGACATCGACTCATGACATAACCCATCCAATCCCTCCTGACTCCATTCGTTTCTAAATAATCAACAATCTCATCCAGTTCCTCGTTGCTGCGGTCCAAAATATTGTCTCCAGCTCTCACAAGTGCTACCCCAAGAAATTCCCCTTTCACATGTACTGACTTCAACCAATCAGCAAGCCGCCTTATGGATTCAAGTCTTCCTCTTGACATCAAAATGAGCTTTGATATCCGAGGATATGAGAGTGAATTATGCTTCAACCATCTAGAAAATCGAAGAAAGACTATCAAATAACAAGTCTCCTGATTGACTTTATCACAAGTATGTCGAATATAGATAACATATTCAATGGAAAGAAACTTTTCTAAATTCTGCATGAGAAAATCGTCAAAAGTATGTGACAATTCACTAAGCAAAGAGGTGGAATTTTCACGAACTACAAATCAAACGGCTGTGAGCAACTTCAAAATCTACCAATTTTAACACTCTTACCTGATAAGTGGTACAACTTTTGAGTCTTCAATAACAGTTTTGGCGCGTAAATTGAACGTAGAGTGAGAAAATTCTGGCAACCTTTTCAAGGAAGCAGCTTCAATCATAACATAATCAATAAAACCAGACAACCTTTTAGTCAAATTGGTAGTATACGTGATTCCAAACTTGCCCTTCCGCATAGCTTCTTTGAAAATCTCCTGGGTGACCTTCCTACGAATCTCAAGGGCGCGCATTATCATCTCTTTATCATCATCTTCGCTATCAGCATTTCCTTGAAACAGATTGCGCAGAGGAGGCAAAGAAGAACCCACATCAGGATCGCTAGGGGACTGAACATAAATGGAGCCAGGAAATTGTGGGGTCCTTTTCCTTACAAGGGAAAGTTCTAAAAGTTTAATCTTTTCTTCATCTGGCACAGTGTCTTGCAGTTCACTGGGTTTGAGATTGAATTGCTGGTCGATGTGGCCGTGAGAGAGTTGGTGAAGAAGAAAAGCAGTGGACTTGGAGTTCTGTCTGCGAGGAATGAGTTGCTGGCTATCGGGACCAGGTGCGTTTTGGCAGCTAATAATGATGGAAGATGAATTACAGAGAGATTGAAGCCGGAGAGGTGAGCGTGGAGGGTAAGGAACAACGTAGTGATATTGACATGAAAGCATCTTTGTTTAGTTGAAGGTACTGCTAATGGCAACGGATAACGAGCGAGAAATCCAGTCATACAAAGTTTCCTGTACCGCTGTTCGGGTTTGGAAATATCAGCTTCCCTTAGTCCTGGTCAAGGTATATTAAAACTTTTGATGGCCCCAAAGACCGAGAAGGTCCCATGGTCTAGTGGTCAGGACATTGGACTCTGAATCCAGTAACCCGAGTTCAAATCTCGGTGGGACCTTTTATTTTTCCCTCAAAGTGTGATTTCTTTTGTAGAACCCACATTGAAACTTGGTATTGGTGTACCGATTTGCTTCTTCTTTACATGTGATCATGTTGTTTATTGTTGAACTAAAACAGAAAGCAACATCCCACGTGGGAAACAACAAATAACATTAATGAGCTCGTACTCAACAAGTCAAGAGTGAAAATGGTCACAATCAATGCTTTTCTCCCTTAAGACAAAAAACCGATATTTGAAACCAAAAAATTCTGTATGTTATTTCTCTCTTTTTCATCATTCTTTGATTGCTGTCCATTTTTGCAGAATAACAAATGTGATGTGAATGAAGAGGAAATCTCATAATTAAAAATTTACATTCCACAAGTGGACTTGATGAGTAAAGGAGAAAAAAAAAAAATCAACTAGAAAAGAAAAAACCCGTGGCTTGTTTCTGCCCAAAACAAGCAGTCAAAAAAATATCCACATCAACTAATAGAACTTGGCTTGCCTGCTCTTTAAATCTATCACTCCACCAAGTCTGTTTGTCCAAAGCCACTAAAAGGAAAGGCAATCCCGGAATACGAATGTCATTCTGTCTGCAGAAAATGTACAATATGGGCCTCCCAAATCCAAATACCCAAGGAATGCAATAATCAAGCAGAGCACGCGGCTACTGGTGAACGGGGACTGTAACAAAATGCCCCCTGTATTATTTTCAAAGAATCAAGACTTGAGCCTTCCACAGCTAGTCCAGGTCCAGTCTCTCTACATCTTGAACGTTAGATGGTTCAGGGAATATCTCCTTTGAATGACGTCTACGAGAAGATGAATGTTCACCACCGTTGTGGTAGCTACCTTGTGACCCGCTAGTTCCTGAATGCTTCAAACTACTTGCTCCTTCTAATTTTGTACCAGAGGCTGCTGGAATTACTGTTATATCTGATGAACTCTGACGCCAGCTACCAAACAAAGCAGCATTCCAAGAGCCTCTAGAAGAGGCTATTCTAAGCCGTGCAGAACCGGAATTTTCTTCCCTTACCACTTTTGAAGGGTTTTCCAAAGCCTTGAGAACGTATCTCATTGGGGGTCGTCTAGAAGGTTTGGGGTGTAGGCAAGACCTAGCTACAATGGTTATTGCCCACACTTCCTCCAAGAAATCCTCATCAACAATCATAGACGGATCCACAATTTTTGTCACCAGCTCCTTGTCATAAATACTAATATATGGCAGAATCTGTTCCAACCATTCCTTAAATTCAGCATCACTGGATGCACTGATTCCCAGCTTACCAGTCACCAGCTCAAGTAATACTTTCCCAAAGCAATACACATCATAGGCACAAACTGATGTTGATGACCCTGTTTTTTCACAGTACACAAAACATATATGACAAGCTCTAGTTTGAAGTTTTTTCAGTCAAGGAGTAACACAACAACTTGGAAAGATACAAAACAAAAAAACCATTAAAATATATCACAACAGTTATATGCGTATGGTTACATGTGTAGCTCATTTTCCATTTTCAGAACCCCACCAAAAAAACCTCAAATAATAAAGAAAAACAGAATTTCCTTAAGCATATAATATTGACCAATATTACAACAATCTTGTTGTCCAATTTCAAAAACAAAAATATTCAACATCACAATTATGTGAGACAAGCATTCAAAATTCACCACATTGAAATCAAGAACCAAAAAGGAAAGACATGAGAAAGTCACCAGTAATCTTGGAAAATAGAATTTGATATACTAAAAGAAAAAAATTAAAGAGCTAAAACATAACCTCAAACACTTAAAGAGTCAAATTATTTTGTCACAAAATAAGACAGCCTTCCTGACCTATTTTTTCAACACCAAATTAGATCCTCCCACAATCCTCAACACCATGGTTGAAAGGAAAAATTTATAACATCTAAGAGGTAAATTTTGAATGATATTGGACTTTAACAAAGAGCACAATTCAAATCAATTTATAGCTGTTTCAACTCAAGTAGTTAATAAACAGGCAATCAGGATATAGAACTAATTACAAATCAATGTCAGCAAATATGGTTAAATTTCTACTTACCAGATGTGCCTTGCTCAGAGGACCTGCAAATTGAAAAGCAAAATGGGAAATTAGATAGTTGTTTTTACACAAAAACAAACAATACATATTTGCTAGCATAATAGCAAAAACTTGTCAAAAACTAAAAAGCGAGCACAACAGACAGGAATAACCTTTAAATAACCTACAGGGAAAACATGAAAAAAGAAATAAGTTCATCACTGTAAAGTACTAATTGCCTGTTTGGTAGAAATAAGTGTATCCAATGGAGCCAAAAGAATTAATCAAAGGAAATGGCTTCAAACCAATGTTTGATAGACATCATGGTTGAGAGATTCATTGGATTAGTGTACAGTGTACTCACTGAGGCAACCGTAGTAACCGGGAAATTTTGCTTTGATGAGTATCACCTTGAGTGCAGACTTCACTTAGACTCCCTAATCGCACTTCATATTTATCATCTAGAAGTATACTGCTGGAATGAATATCCCTACAACAAGCAAAAGAACAACTGTCACTACCAGCACGCCATTTAGCTTAAGTTTCTCAGATCCATTATGTTCAAAGTTGATCAACAAGCTCAATAATAATAACACAACCCAGTAACAAGGCAAAGTTCTTACTTTAGCAGTTAAAAGATATAGAATCACCTTGCTGATATTCATGACAGTAACCAGGGCCATATAATTAAAGCTGACATGGACATCAACAAGCACATCTCTTGATTTAAGTTGGTCCAGTTCTTGAGCAATTTATACACACAAAAAGCCAACAGTTCTAAAAGATATCAGTATGACTATCCATGCCCCACCAACCATTAACCAAACATTTTCCCCATTTGTTTTACCTTTAATTTTTTGGTATTAATTAAATTTCCCTCAGTTATCCAACCAGAAGGTTTTAAGTTCTAACCCTTCAGAAATTGGTTTGACCAAGGGCACTGAACCATTGAGTCAAACTTAAAAGTTTATTCAACAAAATAGTAACGTAAAAAATGAAATTATGCAAATTGAAAGAGTTGCAGTCAATCAAGCATTACATTTTCCGGTTTCCAGACTGAATGGCACGCAACAGAAAGAGTAAACAAATAATTGAAGATTATGTCAGAAGAAAAAGTTTTTTTAAAAAAAAAAAACCTAATAGAAAGAAAAAATATATCAAAATCAAATGAGAAACTAGCCTGGAAATACCTGTGAACAAAGGGTGGATTACATTCATGATGCAGATAAGATAGGCCCTCTGCTGCTCCAGTAGCAATTTTCAATCTTGTAATCCAATCCAACGACTGCAAAGTACCACTGTCAGATGTAATTTTTCTGTACAAACAATTCGACAAGTCCCCATTTGGCATATGTTTATAAACCAGTAATTTCTCATTCTCATTTTCTAAGCAATGTCCCAAGAGTGGTACAAATCTTGGATGAGAAACCTTACTGAAAAATTCCAATTCAGAAAGGTAAGCATCCTTTTTAGTAGAACGCATGTCAATCCTTTTGATAACTACTGGGATTCCACTTTCCAAAACACCATTGAAGAGGTCCCCTGTGTGGCCATTTTTGATAAGACTTGTATCATTGAATTCACCCGAGGCCTGGAGTAGCTGCTGATACGATAATGCATCTCCTACATTTGTAAAGTTGATCAATACACCAGGAGGTGGAGGACTGCTCCCAGAAGGAGCCGGGCCCACACCATTCGCTCTTTGATTTAGATTTCCCCTCCGACGAGCACATAGAACCAGCAGAATAAGTAACAACACCAGGACTGCTCCGCTCAAGACTGCTGACAATATAATCTTATTTCTGTTGCTCTTTTTATTGCTTTCTGCTGCAGGAGGTGCTGTCGAATTTGGCTGTCCAAAGTTATCAAAAGTGAGGCCCCTCTCAGCATAGAATGATGCACATTCTACCGTTGTCCTTTGATTTGATTCGTTGCGGAGGCAGTTGCTATCCAGAGTTGCATTACTGTGCAAGAAATCCAAAACTATCCCCTCAAAATAATTGCTTGACAGATCAATGAAACTGTACCTTCTAAGTATAGGACTGAGCCCCCCATAGAACATATTATGAGAAATATTGAGCTCCGCAGAAGTAGTATTAGCAATGGAGCTCGAATTAGGAAGCACACCAGTGAAGTTGTTGCCAGAGACATCAAGGGAGCGCAATCTCGGCAGAGACCACAACTCAACAGGCAAAGCACCAGTGAAATTATTTTGTCTCAGCACTACAAACTGCAATTGTGATAAAGTAGTAAACAAATTCTCCGGCAAAGTTCCACCGAGTACGTTGCTCCCAAGTATCATTCTCTGCAAGCTCCTCAACCGTCTTAAATCCAGAGGCACAGAACCGGACAAAGTATTCCCACTAAGATCAAGGTCAACCAAACTGCTAAGATTCCCCAGCTGAGCAGGTATGGAAGAAGTTAAACTATTGCCGGAAAGATTCAAGTATTGTAAACTCCGGAGTGTCCCAATGGTAGAAGGAATCGAGCCAGATAAATTATTTGTAGAAATGTCAAGAGAGGAAAGATTCCCAAGAGAGGTAAACAATGATGGTATGGATCCAGTTAGAGAATTCTGCGAAAGATCAAGAACTGAAAGGCCTGACAGTTGACCGAAGCTGCTAGGAATTTCTCCAGTAAGGTTATTGTCAGATAGATAGAGACTTGTTAAATTGGGTAAATTTCCAAGACTAGAAGGAATAGAGCCATTGATAGAGCAAGAACGAAGATCAAGGACTTGCAGGGAAGGGAGCTGCTGGCCAAACCAATCAGGAATAGGACCAGGGAGAAGGAAGTTGGAGGCATTGAAAGACTGCAATAGGGTGAAATTGGCCAAAGCATCCACTTTGAATTGCGGGTTTTGCTTTCCAATTCGCGTTCTTCTGAACCCAGAAATATTGAGCCCAACGACTAGGCCATTGTCGCAAATAACACCAATCCATTCTGAACAAGGATCAGCCTTCCTCGGCCATTCTTTGCTCCGTAATCCCAGAGAGGATCTAAGTTCGAGTAAGGCTGCTCGCTCTGTGGGCGAACTCAGAGGTTCACGCTGCTGAAATGTGAACTGAAACAGCAACAAGAACAAGAACCCGAAACACACTACGCTTCGCCGATCCACCATGTCTTATGATGAGCGCTGACCCGAAGATCCAAACATTCTTCCCATCTTGCTCTCAAAAATGTTGTAGTTGTGTGTTTATGTTTGACTGTAATCGCAAATAAGAAGCACCCGAAGAACACATTGTGATTTTTATTTTTATTTTTGGGGTCGCTCCTAATAAAAAGTCATTAACTTTCATTATTCTAATAGGAAAAGGGAAATAAGAACTCTTACCTTAATCACAAGGTTTGATTCTTCAAACTTTAGAAGACACAAATCCGTATCGCTTTCTGTGCTTGGTTGCTTCCTCTCTCTCTCTCTCTCTCCTCTCCCTACCTACTCTCTTTCTAAATCCTTCTGTTTCTTCAGTTGACGGAAGACAGAGGGGGAAAATTTTAAATTTGAGAAAATTAATAAAAATACATCAACTTCAGAATAAAAATTACAATTGGGGAGAGATGAAGGAAAATGGTGAGAACATGGAAACTGTTGGAGTCTGGACTATAACACTAGCTTACGCTGCTTCTTTTGCTTCGAGAGCATAAAATAAAACAAAGGCGCAGTCCTTGCAAGCAGAAAAACGAAAAATTGTATAATTTTGGAAAGCTATAACTAAATGATGGTCTGCATGAGCTACTTAGAATTGCAGAATGGGTTGACGAGGAAGAAGGGACCAGTGGGTTCGGGTGGAGTCTGATACTGAATCCGGCACCGGTTGGGTTCGAAGAAAGATTTGACCTCCGGGAATCCCGCCCGCTTCAGCTAAGCCTTCTCACGCCTTGCCCTCTTAATTTATCCCTTTTTTTTTTTTTAATTTTTTCGATTCTCTCTATATATTGGTCAATGGTTTATGGTGATCACTATTGACAGCCTGCTAAGGAAATTTGCTTATATTATGTTCCTCAGGAGAACTGCGCAGGCATTAATGCAATTTAATTTACCTTAACCGGAATTCGATAGGCAGAATATTGACTTTTTTCTATTGAAAAGTGCTATTTGCATATAGATATTTGTATGTTATGCATGATAAAGCGAGTAAAAAATACTTCATTTACTTATAATGCTCAGTATTAATTTCACTCATACTGTAATATAAAAAAATAACTGTAAACACTGAAATATACTAGTAGTTTAAGCATCAAAAGTAATAGCATGAATGATAGTAATATTAGAAAATTCTAATACCACATTCAAGAGAAGTATTTTATTTATAGGATTTTTAAATTTTTTTCAAAATTGTTTTGGTGTAAAATCTCATTATTGACATAATTATAATATTTTTCAGATACGGCATTATTTTTGAATTAATTTCTAAGATTTAGATCTCAAAAACGCCATAATCTCATAGAGTCTCATTTACATATTGGCAAGGAGAACATGTAAAAGGCAACAGCTCATGTTTTTGCCATTTTAATTTGTGAAGCATAAGATATAAGTGTTATGACCTGTGACATTTGGGGATGTAAATGCAACCCACTGTATCATACTCAACAACTATTTTTAATATACTTACATTTTGGCATTAATGATACCAACTACTGTAATTAAAAAAATATTATCTTTATCCTCCGTTTGGATTCAACAAAAGGAAAATAATCAATCTGAATTAAGTATTTTCTTACTATTTGTAAAAATATGATGAAGAAGGTTTGTGTTGCATTAGCGGAAATAAAAAGAAAACAGGCATTGAGCAATAAGGAAGGTACAAACATAGTGATGGAGAAAAGGCTTTTAAATATATTATGGGTGAGTAATTGAATGTTGCTTTATTAGGATTATAGATTTGGCCGCAAGTTAGATGCATTAATGGTTTTTAATAACGCAAACAACTAAAAGAAACACATTTAACGGTAAAATGGAGAGTTGAGCTGTCCATTCGACTGAACAGAGTTGACTTTACTGTCATATTATTAACCAAAAAAGTGAAAGAGATATACCAATTGTTTCAAATAATTTATTTATGGCACATGCCTTCCCTATCACCTGACAAGTGATTCCATGGAGTTTGTATACAGCAAACAACCAAAGGTTCTCAATTAGGATGAATATTACTTTTATAAAATTTAGAATAGAATTTAAGAAACAGGATAATTACGTTTAATATTAACACTTTTTAAACTATTTATTCAGTGTATTTTAAAAATGGTAAGCTCTTCCTATCCAAATTATTTCAACCACCAGAAAATATACAAAGACAATCAATTTAATAGGTAACCAAAGAAACGGTCAGAAGAATTGAGTCAACGCGGCTTTAGCCGCCAACGGGATTATTGTGGTTGACCTGTCATTATAAGTCTATCAGTGTCCAAAGTAAAGCTAAGGACAGTATCACATGTGGCCAAATATGTGTCCAACTTGCTTGTTGGAAACACTTCTGCTTACAAATCTTATACCTCAATTTTAAATTAAATGCATTTATTTTTCATGAGTGGTGAAATTATTTCTATTCAAATCTCAATCTATGGTTACGCACTTCTCATGAAAATGATAATAATAACTAATAATTAAATTACAAACTTATTTTTTCTCATCAAACAAACAAATATTATGATGGATATAAATAAAAAAGTAAATAAATAGATAAGCGGCCTTTTGAATGACTTTAAAGACAAAACTACTTTTCAACTAAACTGACTTTATAAGCATTGTAGCAGCCAACCGAATTGTTTTGCCCCACTTGTTGAATTATCAAAATTTGCGCTTCAAACGACTTAGGTCCTTTGCTCCAATTAATACACTCATATCATTGAAATTTAGTGATTCAAAGTTATGCATCCTTTTATTATCATGGTTTATTAAGTAAATTATTTTCTTTAAATCACCAAAATATGTTTTTTTTTTAATTTAAATTCAAACAACGAGAAATGAAAATCTTCAAAGTCTAATAATATTATTGCATTATGAGAGATGCTGATAAGTCTTTCTTGTTTTAAATAATTCGAAAGATGCTCTAAATAAATTATCATATATATAAATGAAATAAAAATTAGCTTATCTTGATTAAATACGTAAAAAGTGACAAGACGAGGAAGGAGTTTTTATTTCCTTTTGTATTCTTTTTCCTTTTTGTTTTGGTCAAAAGTAAGAAACGACTAACAAAAAAGGAAAAGGGAGAGAAGGAAATAAGGAGACCGCCACCATTAAAAGTTACAACACTTAAGCCACAACATTTTATTTGATGATAAATAAATAAATGATAATTATTAATTTTTATAATTTTTAATATATATAAATTTTAATAAAAAATAATAAAATTAGTAATTACTTTTAAAAACACTTATTATAATAAAAAGGTCTCAGAAACTTTTCGGCTACCTAAACATGAAGCCAAGCTCAATGACCACTGACCAACGCTTGCAACTGTTTTGAACTTTTGGTCCGCTTTTTATTTCTTTTTTATTTAATCAGAAAATAAAATGATAAATTTGTTTTAATTGCTGACATCAAAGCGCAGTGGTGATTAGGTGTAGCACTTGTTGTCTCTTCTTACTGTCGGCTGCCATGCCATTTTCCAGAACATGAACTCTGTGTTTCGGTTTTCAAATGTTTCTCCTATCTTAAATTTAATTACAGAATTGTTTCAATCTAATTCCTGAAAATTTGTTAGCATAGAGATTTTTTTATAGACTTGAACTCACTCTATATTTGATGAGAAAGTTATGTTTATTTCTCTTCTTCCATTCATATTAAATCAAATTCACACGAAAGTTTTTTACTTTTTTTTTCTTTGGTTTCAACATAACAAATTGTTGATATAAAAATTTGTGTGAATTGTATTATTATTATTATAAGTCTTACTTGTGTAGCCCAAGATTTCATCCAAAGAGTTTGATTGATTTTAGGATTTTGCGGTTTTTCAAAATATTTTTTAAAATTTGTTTTCAAATTTCAGAAATTTTAAAAATTTAAAAACAAATAATTAATAATCTCATAATCTAGTCTTAATTCAATACTCTATCAAAAAGGGTGAGTTGATTTTAAGATCTCACAGCTTTTCGAAATCCATTTTTAATTTTTATAAATTTAAAAAACCTAACAAATTGTCAACAATTTTACAATTTAGTTCTAACAATTTAAAATCTAACATTTTAGCTTCTCAGACATCAATTTCAACAATGATGAATGTAAAGTATATAAAGTACATAAAATAAATTATAGACAATTAAAAGAAAAAAGATAGAAAAATTCAAACGCTAATTTTTATAGTAATTATCCTTTAAATATACACTCTAGAGTATACATCCATTATTTAAGCTTAAATAAACTTTGCTCCACTATATCAAATCCCTCCAAGTTTAAATTTGGTTAAAGTTGGGGGGAAAAATCAAACTATAAAAAATTGATTAAATTAAATTGACATTAAGTGATTAAAATTTAGATATGATTTGAAATAATTGATTTTTTTTTTAAATTAGTTTACAGTTAAGAATGATTTTAAAAAATTCTAACAACTTCTAATTGAATCCACTCAAAATTTTATCAAAAGTTGAATAAAACCTTTATCTACTATTATATTTTCTCATTGTTTAAAACCCAAATCTAACGAAGTCTTTATCTATTATAATACAGTGTACTACTAATTATTTATACACTATAAAATTATGTGATAATTGTCATTGTATAACAGATTTTTATTAATTAATATCTGGTTACAAAAATAATATGTATAGTATAGTGTATAATTTTTATGAATTCAAATTTCATTGATGTGAAACTATGTATTGTATTTGAGTTATAACAATTGTAGGATAATTTACATTAAATTTTGAAATTTTAGTTATATTTTTGCAATTACCAATACTTTCTTTTAGTAATATTAACCACAAAATAACTTTAAAAAAAAAAAACCTTTCAACAAGTCCAAACCAATATTAATCACCCAAAAATACTTTAAATCAACTTGAGCTGTTAAAATAGGTTCTAAAATTTGAATGAGTTTATGTCAGGTCGATTGAAGTGTAAATCAAATAAATTAATTTGTTAAAAAAATTTCATATAAGGCACTCCTAATCGACCCATGCCTACCCCTAAATCTGATAATTGGAAAAGCCTTTACAATAGTTGTATAACCCCAACAATTAGAACCTCTTTGAGATTTCTTGCTCAAAGCTGAACACTAAGAGATTCCTCACTCTTGCTAGCTTAAGGTTTCATAGTCCTAGAGATATTAAGAAAATAGAGGTGAAATGAAATATTACGATCAAGAACTCAAAAGTTCAAATAATAAATTGAAGTTTAATAGGAAAGAGATTTGTTCAAATTTAACTTAAGATAATGAAATAAAATAAATAATTGAAGCTAAAAAAAGAGAGAGTTGTATTTGCTTTTTGAGATTGTGAAGAATTGCATTATAAATTAGTAGAAAAAGCATTTATAATGAGAGCAATAAGATACAGTTAAGAGCTATTAATTCTAAATTTACCCTAATTAAATTAATTCATGGAGGCAATTTTTGAACTATGAATCAATTCATGAGTTAATTTGCTCAAATTGAAAGACTATTGGGATCAAATTTGACGTAAACAAATCAATTTACAAGTCAATTTGCATGCCCGATGTTTTAAAGTGTAAATTGATTTAAGAACCAATTCACTCAAAATAAAAGGCCATCGAACAAAATTCAAAGGAACTCAAATCGGTTCATGTGTAGATTCTAAGCTAATGAATTGAGTCACTTAGTAGAATTGGTTGAATCAATTCATGAATATGTTCTCCCTCATACAATTGACTTTTGAATCATTGTTTTGAGAGGATATTTGAATAAAATATTCTTAATTGATTTTCAAAATATTTTTTTAACCAAAAACCATATTTTCTCAAGAATAAAATTTGTCAAAACCTTTATCCTCATGGAAAAATATTTTGTGAGGATTTTTTAAAATTTCTTAAGACAAATACTATTTAAAAATAATTTCAACCTTGAGTTAAATTAAAATGACACCTTAACCTTTATAAGAAACTAATTTTAGGCTTGAATTAGATTTTCAATAAATTCTTGAAAGCCTTCTAAGATTATTCTACTGAAAATAAAGACATTAAGCAAACCCAAAATATTTATTATCATCAAAATAAATTATAAAATCATCTAAAATAGGGGTTAGATTTAACAACTCATTTTAATAAATCTCATAGGTATTATGTTTATTTTTTTAATATTTCATTTGAAATCACCAAAAAAATAAAAATAAATCAAAGGTCAATTCATTTAAAAGTCGGGATGTGTAAAATCATGACCAAACATAAAAATCAATCTTTTATTAATTGGAAGCTAATTACTATATCCCTTAAATTATCTAACTAGTATTAGAAGTCCTTTATTTTTACTTTTGGTATAAACTTATCTTTATTCATCCCCCTCTCCTCCCCCTATTTACAACATTAAGATTGATGGAAAATATTAAAATTCTACCTTAATAAGTTAAAGACACATTGGTTAGTTAAGAAAATTAAAAGACGAAAGCGTTTTAGAATTATAAATTAAAATTCCTAAGTAATACTATATCAAATCAATTTGACAAAAATCACTACTAAATAAAACATAGTTGTGACTATTTTTCACAATTATTCCTAATCGTGAATAGAACTTGATAAGGTCAACATCATTTAGTTAGTAACTCTGATAAGAGGTCAATAACTCAATTAGTATCGAAAATTAATAGTTTTGAATTTATTCTTAATATGTTATTTATCGTGTATTTGATATTGTTAAGGTAAAATTTAATAATTTACCTCAATATTTTTCATCTATTTTAACATTGTATATGAAGGGATAGACAAATAATTATAACAAAAAAATAAATGGACTATTAATGCTAATTATAAAATTTAAGGGATATAATAATTAACGATATTATAAATGAAGGATCATTTCTTGTGATTACTCATAAAACTATTCATAAATATAATTTAATATTTTTATAATTTCAAACATAAAAAATATAATAAAATCCCTATTTGCGTAATATATATTTTTTAAAAATATGTTTGGTTAAGCGTAGAAATGACAAATGAATGATTTGACTGGATTTGAATTATTTCTATATTATTTAATTTTATCATTTTTATGTTCATTACTTTTGTTAGTATTAAATCGTATTTTACTATCATTATTAAAAAATAATTTTTACTATTAAAATTTTAACTTATATATTTTAACTGCATCATTTAAAAATAATTTTTACCATTAAATTTTTAATTATATTTTAACTTCATTACTAATAGCTAAAACAATATACTCCGAGAGTTTTGACAAAGTTAAAACCTCCTTCATTGCAACTAAATGAAACTTAAAAAACAGATCCTTCTCCTTTGGTTACTAAACTACTTAAAGTTGTATAACCTGTATTTATAAAAAAAACATCATTAAGTTTAGTTAAAAAATTAGAAAAGTTAAAGATAACTAGCACATATTGTGCATTTATGATAAAAAGGAAATGACTAAAGTACCTACAACATCAAACTCTCTTATACTCGACTTTTGATTCATATGTTCTTAATTTTGAAGTTATGATATCTGACTACCAACTTAACAAAATTACACTACTAATGTTATAAATCTCTGAATAAATATGAGTTAGACAATTAATCCATAATAAAAATTTATGAATAATTAGCTAATTGATAATAATAACAATTAAAGAAAAATTATTAGTTACTAATGCTACAAATCTCTAAATTGGGCATTTATTATTATTAACTAGCTAATTTATATTATTTTTTAAATATAATACATTTTTATTTTTACGTTTTGTTTTTTATTTTGGTTTTTATAGGAAACAAGATAATTTGTTTTGATTTTGTCTTTATTTTTATTTAATTTAATATAATATTTTTAAATATATTTATTTTAATTTTTAAATACAAAATTAAATTATTTATAAATTAATATTTAATGATTCTTTTATTAACAAATTAGTATTCTATAGATTTAGATTGTTTCAAAGATAGATGAATTGAATAAATTCATAAATATTCATCCATTTTGTCATCTCTAATTAAGCAATATATTAAAATTAAATTAAATTCTTTTGTGCCTGCACAGGGAAGAAATAACTGATATTTTCCTTTATATATATATATATATATATATAGGAACAAATATAAATTTGGAGGCATTGCAGGCTTTTTTTTTTTTTTTTTTTTTTTGTGAGCTGCAATAAAGACTTACCGGTTAAGTCAAGAAGAATATTACAAATATTATTAAGCTATACATAACTTGTAAGGAATCTCTTTTTCTTTGTAAAAGAAAGGAAGAGAAAGACAACGTACAAAATCTTTTCTCATTTGCTAATTGCAGCCATTAAGAAAAATCTTACGCCTTCACATTATTTGAAACCAACATATTCTTGAAAAATTTTATTACTAAGTACAAA
>JANHAO010006276.1:0-21545 GCA_026873985.1 Saraca asoca
TGGGAGTTTCCTTAGCCAAAGGGGAGAAGAAATTTTTGAAATTCTCAGCCCTTGGCTGCCCCCTAAGGCCAAGGAAACCTAACAAAGAAATGCTCTCAATGTTCAAATATATTGAACTTAAAAATGAATGCCTTACAACAAGAACTAAGGTCCTATTTATACTAAAATTATATAATTAAAATATAAATAAATTGAAATAAGTTGGTTTGTTGATGATGTACTATGGTAGGCTATTTGGGCTGTAGAAATATTGGGACTTGCTTGCAAGTTAGCAGCAACAAAGAGGCTAAGCTTGTTTACAGGTTAGCAGCAAGGAGGTTGGACTTACTTATAGGTTGGTTGCAAGGAGGCTGAAATTACTTGCAGATTGGTAGTAACAAGTTGGCAGTAAGGAGGCTGGACTTGCTTGTAGGTTGGTAGCAGATGGGAGCAAACCAAGATAAAGGGCACTTGGTTCTACTTGTTCTGCTTCACTTTTACTTTAATAATATTTTATATTTTAATATATTATTTATCAAAATTTTCTTCTAAAAAATATATCATTGTAATTTATTGTTTATTACATTTTCCTTTAAGAAATAAATAATTATAAGCTATTATATTTTCTTTTAAGAAATAAATAATTATTTTATTATTTATTAGAGTTTCCTTTAAAAATTAAATAATTAAAATTGATTATACTTATTATAAATTTCTTATATTATAAATTTCTTATTAAGAAATAAATGATTTTAGACAAAAATGAGTTTATTATTATTACTAATTATTATTATTATCATTGTTCATATTATTATTTCTTATAAATTGATTATTAGAGAAATCAGAAGAAAAGTCAAATAATGTATTTCATACATATGAATCAATTAGAATATAATTTATCAAAAAATATATTTTATGTATATTTATTATAAAGGTTTTTCTATATATGAAGGATAGGGAATCCAAAAATTAAATTGATTAGGGATAATGGTGCTTCTTTACACCCTAAATGTCAATTAATTAATTAAAAAAATTAGGTTTCCTAGTTTTTTGGCATTAGCTTTTTATTGGTCAAAAGTTGATTCAAATAATTATTTACTAAATATTCAAATAACTAATTAACTTAGTCAAACAGTTAAAATCCTTCAAATCAGTTAAAAATTATTTAACAAACACCCTTAATACTTAGTTATGTGGATTTAAGTTAAAAATAATTTTTCAAAATTTTATTAATTTAAAATTATTCATATTCATATATTGTTATTACTTGTAGAAATGTTTGGCCTGATTCAAAGGAACATATGTTGAACTACCCAGAAATAGAGTGGTGAGGGGGGCAAAAATTAGATCGAATAGGATTTGTTGTGGATATTTTCTAGACAATGTCAATTGGGCTAGCGAAGGCCCAACGGGAGACGAGTCTAGCCAGAAGAGGCCCTGATTATCCAAAAACTTAGGTCATTTAGCAAGGGTACAACTCGCCAGTCGCGAACCCGAGATGCAAGACAAGGCCAAGATAGAAATTCCAGCTCATTAATGATTGACTCCAGCTTGTTGAGAATGCAAGACAAGGTCGAAGCGAGAATCCGACTCGTTATGGAGGTCTCCAACTCATTGAATGAAGCACAGCGTCTTGACCATCTTCCAGGAGACTCATTTTGGATGAATCCGATAACAAGACCAATCCCTATGACCAGTAAGTTGCTCAGTGTGAGCTCAGGTCTCTAAAGCTAACGAGCTCAGCATAGGTGCAGAAGTCTAGTCAGCAGCTGGAGACATGTATTTCTAATTATAAGTCAGCCTCCAAAACTAACACATCAGTCCCCAACAGTCCGACAATGATTTGCCCAGCATTTATTGCTCAATGCCTAGCATTTATTGCTCAATGCCTACATTTATTGCCTAACATGGTGAAAATAATCATTTTACAATTTGTTAAATTATATTTGTAACCCTCCCTACTTCTATAAATGGGGAGAGAGGCTCATTGTAACAAGTAAGTAGGAAATTGCATGCAGACACTCTATTAAAACAGTGAGAAAGTACTTATATAGTGAGAAAGCACTGATATTTTAACTTTGTTAAACTAGACAAAGAAATTACTGTATAACAAAAAATAAAAATCACTGTGGATGTAGGGGCTATACTAGCTTTAGTAGAACCATAATAAAAAGCCTTTGTGCCTATTGCTCTCCCTTCTTCTCACTCTTTTTTTCCTGTTGAAACTTGTGTTATTAACTTGCAATTTAAGGTGTTGGAGAACTGTTTAGGTTGGCTAAGATTTGGGTTCACTAAACCAAATTTTACCGTCAACATTTTGGCACTAGAGGAAGGGCCCTCAGATTGTTTCCTTTCCTTTTGTAATTTGCTACGAAGGCATAATGGCAAGAGGAAGAACAACGAGAAGCTCTGACGCTACCGCTAGCTAGCCAAAAGGTCAGGTACAACAACAACAAGAAGTGTTACTGGCTGGAGGCTCTATCTTTCTAGCTTTAGGCACTATTGCTGCCCCCGCAATAGGTGCTGCTCTTGGCATGGCACCTTTCACTCCCCATCAACCTGTTGCTTTTGACACTAATGGAATTCAAGCGCGGTTCTGGTGCTAGGAAATGCTTGCAAATAGGGTGAGGGAGTTAACTGATGTGGTTAGAACCTTGGCTCAGGCACAAGCCCTAGGTGCCCAAAGACAAGCCCAAGCTATTGCACCCGAAGGAAAGCCTCAACAACCAGGAGCTTGGTAGGAAAAGCCTGGTTGAGAAGAACATCAGCGAGCTAGCTCCATCCACTCATCTCACTCACAGTTAAGGTCAGAAGCCCATCGAGTCTGTGAAGATGATGAAAAAGATTATCAACGACCTTAGAGCTTGCACCAAGAAAGAAGCTCGAGAGGGATTGATCGAGGGCGCAAATTAGATCGTGGCTCATTGGATCAAGGACACAGTAGAAAGCATAAAATCTCAAATTACCACTTCTGTGATTAGAAGGATGATAGAAGCCATCGTACCACTAACCAATGGTCTGAGACTCAAGACCCAGTGATCGATAAGTTTCTCCAGAGGGTGAAATAACTAAAAAAAAAGACTCATGGCTCAAAATAGCTAAGATAATTATGAGGAGATGACGCCGTTCACCCAGGATATCAAAACAAAACCTTTTCGTCAAAGATTCAAAATCTCTAATATCCTGCCATACAATGGGGATACCAACCCATACAACCATTTGGATGCGTTTAATGTCCAAATAGACCTCTAAACTATGAACCCACTAGTCAAATGTCACATTTTCCCTATGACACTTGGGGAAATACTAGGACGTGGCTCAGGAGTCTTCCTGCCCATTGCATTCATAGCTAGGATAGATGCCAAACAAAATTCCTTAACCAATACAAGGCACTGAAGAGGTAGCTTACACTGTCCTACCACCTCGCAATGGTCTTTTAATGGAGAAATGAATTACTGAAGGATTATGTTACTTGGTTTAGACATAAGGTCTATAATGTTGAGAACCCTTCAGACGACAGCATCCTTACAGCCATTTCGGCTAGGCTCCGTAAGGACAGCAAGCTCTACGAGAGCATATACAAGTCTCTGGTAAAAGACTTAGGTAAGTTTTATGATCAAGCCGCCAAAGAAATAAGGTAAGAGGAGACTTATGGCATGAAGAAACCCAATCAAAAGGATAAGGCAGATGGCTCCAGTCGGGGCAAGAAGAGGAATAATGGCGGAAGCAGTAGGGGAGGTCAAAAAGGGGGCTCTGAAGGCCAGGTCATGAAAAAGGCTAGGGGTGAGTGACCACTACACCAAGGTCACTACAGCAGCTACAACATTCTGTCAGACACCTCAGAAAGAATTTTCACAATAGAAAGGGACAATGAGGACTTCGAAAGGCCTAAGCCCTTAAAAGTTCCCCTTGATTGAAGAAACAAGAATAAATTTTATACCCTATCACAATGAAGTTAGGCACAATACTTCAGATTACTGGTCGCTCAAAGATACTATCGAGGACCTCATTAAGAGAAGTCACTTGAAGGATCATGTGGTGTGACCCTTAGGACAACGACCTTCATGGCCTTAACAACCAACCCAGCATTAGCAAACCCCTAATTGTGAGGAGGCACCTTCAGTTAGAACCATATTCACCATTTATGGTGGACCCCATGTTGCTAGAATGTCAAAGAGGTTGCATAAGAGATATGTGCAAGAGGTAGGTCATGTTCTACTTGCGAAGCAGTATAAAGTTGAAGGGCCAACAAAAATGGCCAGAATGAATTCTAGTTGCATCACGCTTACTAGCGAAGATGCTCGAGCAGTACTTTCTCTACACAATGGCACACTGGTCATTCAAGCCAGAATTAATAATAACGAGGTGCGAAGAATCATGGTCGACACTGGTTGCTAGGTAAATGTGATGTACAAATAGTGCTTTAACCATATGGGAATAAATTCTAACCAACTTCACCCCTCCCTAGAACCTCCTTTTGGCTTCATGAGAGATGCAATAGTACCCATAGGGCAAATTAGACTTTCAATTACCCTTGAAAATTCATACTACCAGGCTATAGCTCTTGTTAATTTTCTGATCATTAATTTGCCATTAGTGTACAACGTGGTGTTAGGACGACCAGTAATGATCGACCTAGACATGGCTATATTGCCCAAAACACTCACCATCAAGTTTCCAACCTCAAATTGAGTTAGATATGTATGAGGAGAATAGTAGGTGGCTAGGCGGCTTTACAAAGATGTGGTTGAAATGGGGGTAAAAGGGAAGAAAATTGACATGATTTCTAGAGGAGAGTCACGACCTGCAAGCTCGGTTAGGGTCAGCCATGACCTGGACCCTCATGAAATAGATGCTAAAAAGATGATCGATCGAGTAGAAAAGCTCAAGGATGTTCGAGTCAATGAGGCAAATTCTGAAATATGCCTCAAAGGAGGAAGAAATCTCCCCTAGATGCAAAGACGGAGCTGACTGAGTTTTTTAAGTCAAACCTTGATATCTTCGCCTAGAATCATGAAGACATGGTTGGAATCAACCTAAAGGTCATGTCATCTAGATTAAACATAGACCCTCATTATAAGCTAGTCAGTTAAAAGTGAAGGCCCATGACTACTAGACGGTATGTAGCTTTAAAGGAGGAGGTGGATAAGCTTTTAGCTAACAAGTTTATCTAAGAAGCCCATTACCCAACTTGGGTAGCCAACCTTGTGTTAGTCAAGAAAAAGAATGGGAAATGGAGAACCTGTATTGACTTCACAAATCTTAATAAGGAATGCCTAAAAGATAGCCTCCCCCTACCCAGAATTGACCAACTCATGGATTCGACAGTAAGACATCAACTCCTCAGCTTCATGGATGCTCACTTAGGATAAAATCATATCCCCATGGCCACACAAAATGAAGAACACACATCATTCAACACTGACCACGGATTATACTGCTACAAAGTCATACCCTTCAGGCTAAAGAATGTAGGGGCAACCTATCAGCAATTAGTGAACTTTATGTTCAAATATCAAATTGGGAAAACAATGGAGGTGTACATGGATGACATGTTGGTGAAATTCGAACAGGTCACCAACCACATCCGCAACCTGGGGGAAATGTTTCAAATTCTGAGGAAATATCGAATGAAGTTAAACTCGCATAAATGCATGTTTAGGGTGGCTTCGAGAAAGTTCCTCAATTTCATGGTAAACAGTAAGGGGATCAAAGAAAATCCTGAAAAAATTAGAGCTCTCCTTGATATGAAATCCCCCACTGGAGCCAAAGACGTACAGAACTTAAATGGCCAGGTCGCAGCACTCAGCAGATTGATCCCTAAGGTGACATATAAGTGTGTTCCCTTCTTCAGTGTCCTAAAAAAGGTGAAGAAATTTCAATGGATACAACAATGTGAGGTCACCTTCCAATAGCTTAAAGAATATCTCGGACGAGCTCCACTTTTATCCAAGCCAAAAGAGGGCGAAAAACTAATCATTTACTTAGGAGTGTCCCAGTACGCCCTAAGTATGGCCTTAATGCGAGAAGAAGGTGGAGCCCAGTTCCCTATTTATTATATGAGCAAAAGACTATTGAATGCTAAGATAAGATACTTACCTATGAAGAGACTTGCCTATTGCCTCATAATTGCATCAAAAAAGCTACGACCCTATTTTCAGGCACATAGAATAGAAGTGCTTACGAAATTCCCTCTCAGACAAGTTCTGCAAAATATGGATGCTTCAGGTCGGCTCTCAAATGGGCAATTGAGCTAACCCAGTTCGATATTCAATATAAGCCTAGACCGACGATCAAAGGGTAAGCTTTGGCAAATTTCATTACAAAATTCACCGGGCCTATGCCAAAGGAGGTAGAAACTTCAAATGCTCTGTGGTGAGAACTGTACGTTGACAGGTCATCGAGTGAACAAAAGGCTGAGGTAGGGGTGCTTCTCATTAGTCCAGAAGGGCATAAGATCCTCTGTGCTCAAAGATTTGATTTCTTGGCCACCAACAATGAGGCCGAATACGAAGTGCTATTAGCTAGGTTGTGACTAATAAAGGAGGTACGAGCTGAAAAGTTAAAGATTTTTAGCAATTCACAACTCGTTGTCTATTACATAAAGGGAGAATACCACGTTCGACGGTAAAAAAATGACCATTTATCTCTAAAAAGTCTAAGAATTATTAAACTCCTTTCAACAATATAAGGTTAACTAGATACCACGAGCCCAAAATACACATACTAATGCTTTAGCTCGCCTGGCTATAACTGAAGATCTGACTTCTTGGGAGTGCTCTTAGTGGATTTCCTTTTATCCCCAAGCATTGAGCAGGGGGACATTATAGTGACAATCACCACTACCCAAGACTTGTGGATGGGCCCAATCATCAATTACTTATAGAATGGCAAGTTACTGGAGGACAAGCTTAAGGCACGGTGATTGCAAGCTCGAGTGGCCAGATATTGCATTTATGATGACGTACTGTATAAAAGAGGGTTCACAACCCCGCTATTAAGATGCATTGATGGCAACGATTATGATACTATCCTAGAGGAGATCCATGCAGGCCACTATGGAAATCATGCCGGGGGGCTATCCTTGGCCCAAAAAGCTCTCTGACAATAATTCTATTGGCCCACAATGAAGCAGGACATTGTTAAGCTTGTCAAAAGGTGCGATAAATGTCAAAGATTTGTGAAGATCCTGCTAGCCCCGCCAGCCTACCTGCAGCAAATGGTTAGTCCATGGCCCATTGCAATTTGGGGCATGGACTTAATTGGACCACTTCCCATAGCTCGTGAAAATTGCAAACATGCGGTAGTAGCTATAGACTACTTTACCAAATGGGTAAAGGTAAAGGAGCTCACAATGATCTCATCTGCAAAAATCGAAAGATTCATATGGAACAACATCATTTGCAAATTTTGAGTCCCTTAATAGATTGTGACTAACAATGGAACTCATTTTAATAGCAAGCAGTTCATCAAGTTCTGTGACAACCTTAAGATAACAAAAAGCTTCTTAACTGTAAACCATCCACAGGCCAATGGGCAAGTTGAAGCCGTCAACAAGATTATCAAACGAATCCTAAAAATGAAATTGGAGGACAAGAAGAGGGTATGGGTAAATGAACTATTGAAGGTGCTTTGGGCCTATAGAACCACACATTGTAACGCTACAGGAGAGACCTCCTTCTTGATAGTATATAGATACGAAACGATGATCCCTACGAAACTAGAGGTAGCGAAAAGATTACTTTCAATTCAAAAGACAATGATCAACTACTCACTACAAATCTGGATCTTGTAGAAGAAACAAGAGAAAGAGCTTGCCTCAGAGTCGTAACCTATTGTAGTGAGTCACAAGGTACTAGAGCCGAAAGGTGCAAGCTCGAAGCTATAAGTCTAGTGATCTCATTCTGCATCTTGTTCTTTTAGGAGCATACAAAGCTAGTGAAGGGACCTTAGGACCAAACTGAGAGGGTCCATACCTTATCAGGAAAGTCATTAGCAATGGAGCTTACCACTTGATGGATATGAATGGAGTAGAATTTCCCTGAGCTTGAAATGCTAAGCATCTTTGCTATTATTATCAATAAAGACCCCCAATATTTGTAAAAATTATTCAAAAATAAGTGTAAACATTTAAGTAATTCTTTGAATTTTGAATTTTGGTATTTGTATTTGTTTTTGAATAAAAGTCTCAATAAAGTATTGCATGAGAAGCAAGTGATGTATTATATGAGGAGTATTAACTAAAATAGTCTATTAAGTACTCATCCTTACACAAGTTTATCAAGTCTCATATATTCGAGCATGGAAACTGAGGAGAAGTAAATGAAAATTCATTCAGTATTTACTCCAATAGAATTAATTCATATAAAGTTCAAAAGAAAAAATACAAAGTTACAAAAAAAAGTTATAGCCTAAAGAACTGGAACTTCAGGAGTGGGGCCATCTTGAGGCAAGGAGTCAGTAGGAGGAGCTCTAGGGACATCCATTGCTTGATCACGGATGGCTTCCACAACCTGTGAACCACTCTCTTTTTCAATGGCACTCTTAGTGGGAGGAACTTCAACTCTAGAGCTTATCCTCTTCTTGGAAAACCTTACCTTGGCAGCCCTCTTCTTGAAGTGTTCCATAGCCTCAAGAGCCTTTTTGCCAAAAAAGAAAAGGTCTAATTCCATATGTTGTTTCCACAGGGTGTAAAAGAAGGTGGCATTGATCTAGGACTCTGTCTTCTCCACTACTTCCGCAACTAGTGAGGCAGTCTCCACTTTGACCTTAGCAACTTCCTCCTTCTCAAGAGCAACTTCCTTCTTAGCTGCTTTTGACTCCTTCATAGTGATCTCGGCTTGCCACGCTACTTCCCTGGCTCGTTGCTCTGCCAATCCAGCTCGTTGCTCCATAATCTCGACCCACTACATTACCCATTCAGCACGTTTGTGAGCTAGGTCTAAGTCAATTCTTACTTTGGTTAGATCATTAATTGTCCTACCGTGGTTTAGTGCAATGACCTCATGATCTGCCACTTTACAAGATAGGACAGCCTCAGCGTCGTTAACCTTCTCCCTCAACTCCAACACTTCAATAAAAATAACGGCTAGCTCATCCATAAGATTTACCTTTTCCTCATCCTAGGCTCGGAGTGCCTCATCCAGCTTCATCATTGTTAACAAGTTTTAAAGAACCAAATAGTCAGGTTAGATTACAAAGAAAGTAGAAGAATCGAGATAAAAGGATTCTACTTACTACTAGGCCGTGACGAGATATGTAACCCACCAACCCCCTAGTGGTGAAGTCCTCTGACTCTAACACTTGGATCCTATTGCAAGGCCCCAAGATCATGTCTACATTATCCAAAAAGACATTGAGGTACTCCTCAGTCTTAGAGCTGGGCCCGATAGGTTGCTCCATGACTTCGACCTCTGAAGTCACTCACTTACAAGCAGCAACCTTTTCCTTCCCTTTGTCCATTTTTTATTTCTTAGCAAAGGGCCTAGAGCTCGGCTGCAGTGGTTACCTCAGTCTGTGAGGTAGGAATTGGCTCTTACGAAGGAGTTATCACCAAAGTCAATGGTTAGCTCTCAGCAATAGGAGCTATGTCAGCATCTGGAGCCAGCGTGGTCTCGTCCTCTTTGAGGTCAGGCAGTGGCATCCTAAGGATGAATTTTATTATGTTCTCATAATCCTCAAAATTTCTTGGGCCAACCTCCTTCACCCATCGGATCGCTATCTCTCTTGTAAGCTTAGTATTTAGAGTTAGAGCGAGCTTCTACGAACAGAGGAGACTCTCGACAAACCACAAATTGTTCTTAAAGACGTCTGTGGCCATGATTTTGTTCAAAACCTCGAGCTCCTCAGCCCCGAGAGTTAGATGTTTACTAGTCTCATCTGCAAAATAAGATAAAAGTTAGAATCAAAGAAGTAAATGTGAATGAGTTGTTAAACTCGCATGTCCTTGGCTCGCTCACTGAGAATAAGAACAAAACTAAATTTTTTGAGGTCACGCAGGGATGGACACGAGATATAAAATCAACGAGCTTTATAATTTTCCACATTGGATTTCCCTTTGACATCCCCCCGCGGTAATATCTTCTTATACTTAATCGATCGAGCCGAGAGATAATAAATCCCATCCAATAAGCTCGCACTCCTAATGTTGTACAAGTAGCAAAGGACCTTGGCCAATGGTAGTGGAAAATTATTCCTCAAATACACTAATGCCAAGGACATGAGCTAGGCATAAGAGTTAGGAGTGAGATAGAATGGGCTAAGTTTAACTTTATTTATGACGTTAACAACATATGGGTGCACTGGGAACTTAAGCCCAATGGCGAGGTGCGGAGAGCTAATGGCAATGAACCCCCAAGGTGGATAAAGAGCATAATTATCCGGAGAGGGCACCATGATGTGGCATCCCTAGTGGAGCCGATATGTCTGGATCGTAGTCAAGAGCTTGCGATACCAGATAGACGAAACGTGCAAACTAAATACTTGATGATCGAAAGGATGCTGACTCGCAGCGGCCTGTTGATCCTTATCAGGGTTTAGATTAGCAGTGAAGTCTCCAGTGACCTCACCATTCCTCGAGGTCACTTCATCAAGGTGTCATGCCTGCTCCACCCTTTGTGCCAGAGAGCCAGGCTCGTCATCGTTCCCTATTTGGTGACACCGATGTCCATGACCTATGTCTATCTACACAAAGGAAAAGGAATGGTGAGGTCACTAAAAGCAGACTGTACCCAAAAAACTAAAGCTAACATTTCCTATATGGCAAGCCATGTGTGTCTCGGGTCACCACATCTAAAACCTAGATTGTAGAAGACAAAAGGGACTCAATGGTTAAACCACAAAAATCTAGAGAACAAACACGAGACTCGAAACGATAATCAAAAACCCTAGAATTTACTGACAAAACAACCAAATAAATTGAATCAGGCAAAAAGAAAATGCACAGGCAAACAACTTTAACCCACATTCAAATTTCTCAGCCACAAGCAGATAAGTCTCATACCAACCGTAAAACAAAGAAGTTCAGAAACCACAAACTAAAAGGGGAAAAACTTATTATGATTAATAGAAACAGAAAGTCTGAAAATACGTGCGGAAGAGTCTTCTAGTGAGTAAAACCCAAATAACAACTAGGGAGCCGGAATGGCACCGATGGCAGCAGATAACAATGAACGATTGTAGGATCTGGCAAAGAGGACAAGCAAGAAAAGCTTAGGAGTTTCAAGTTTCAAATGGCAAGTAAGGGGGAGAAAAGAGCCTATTCAGTCTATATGACATATAGCGCCACCGTTAGATTTAGGAACCCATCAACTACCCATGACCTAATGATTCGACGAATGCCAATAGCAAACTGGCAATAGCATGGCACGCACAACTACTAAAGGCATGAGTAATTATGACAGGCTAGTGGCAGAAATCAAAGAGTCACAAACAAAGTAAGCACAAGCATGTCAAATGACCCACAAGATTGCATATCACAAGCGACAAACCATAACTCCTAAATCACCCTGTGTTCAAGAAATGCTTTACACACCAAACTCTTATA
This sequence comes from Saraca asoca, assembly GCA_026873985.1. Taxonomy (NCBI): domain Eukaryota; kingdom Viridiplantae; phylum Streptophyta; class Magnoliopsida; order Fabales; family Fabaceae; genus Saraca; species Saraca asoca. The sequence goes on from JANHAO010006276.1 coordinate 11,525, forward strand.
TGGGTCATGTCCAAGAAATGCCTTTGGCACCAAACTCTTTCGTGGACAATACCAAAATTCCATATCCAAGAAATGCTTTATGCACTAAACTCTTGTATGGGCCGCGTCCAAGAAGTGCCTTCAGCACCAAACTCTTGCACAGACAATACCAAGACCCTACATCTAAGAAGTCTTTACGCACCTAACTCTTACATGGGTCACATCCAAGAAATGCCTTCGATACCAAACTCTTGCATGGATATTACCGAGACCTCACGTCTAAGAAGTGCTTTATGCACCAAACTCTTATGTGGGCCATGTCCAAAAAGTGCCTTTGGCACCAAACTCTTGGATAGACAATACCAAGACCCCACATGCAAGAAGTGTTTTACACACTAAACTCTTGTGTGGGTTGCGTCCAAGAAGTGCCTCAAGCACCAAACTCTTACGTGGACTAAGGCGCACCCATTCGACCTATCTAGGCACTTAATCTCACATGGGCGAAGGCACTCAAGCACTCCGGTGCATAGACTCCTAGCCAACAAAGGCATTCTAGTGCTCAAATTCATTGCCAACTAAGATAGGCTAATATGATTGATTGGTCGTTTAACATGGCACATATCCTTTTAAGTCATGATTTATTGACTGAATTCCATTCGTATTAATTCAATTAATGTTATCCAAGGTTGATTGACCAAGCGAGCACTTGTTTTATCTAATGATTACTGAGTTATGGTTTGCAGGGACTTATTCTTGTTGCCAGTTGCGACCTATTAAATCGTTAATGTGATATACTAGAGAAAAACAAGAAATAAAATGCAAAGTTTTATTACAAAACCTCTTTTAACGAGGTGAATTTACATTAAGGTTCAAGGATACAAGTTAAAGCAAGCCTACAGTTGATTGAGGAAAAGTTGAATCCCAACGAACCGTGGGATCTATGAGTAGGCCAAGTTACTCCAACCCTTACTCAATTTCCACTCGAGCCGGTGGATTGTCCAACTTAAGCATCCCCAAGGTGCTTGGAGTGGGAGAAACAGCATCTGAGACAAGCATGGTGGTTGCTCTACTCTCCTTAAGTTCTCCTAAGCAAGGAAAGCATCCTTCAGCTTCATCAAGCAACTCGAAGGCCTGAAGATACCCAACACCACCGTGTAAGGAGGCAAAGGAACACAGCTAGAAGGCCTGAATTCCAGCATGTCACAGGGTCGACAAGCAAGCTTGACCATTTCAACTCCTCTTTCCTGTCCCCCTCTTAAGCTGAAAGCTCCTCCCTTAGCCTTGCAACTCCCGAGCACTTAAAGAAATCAAATGGTTAACCTGCCAAAGGACAAAAAAGTAAAAAAGGAGAAGCTAAACTTGTTAGCACCATGAGGAGGTTATGAAAAAATTCCCAGAGTCCTCAAAGAGGAATACCCTATGAGAACCACGTGCAGCAAGCCATTCACGCCTTACAATCTTATACAATAGACCATACACGCCTTAGAGTGCATTGTCGAAGGCTAGAGCTTCAGAAATATGGGGGGGCTCAGTCAATGTACCCATCTGGTTATTCTTTGAAGCAAGGAAAGAGGCTTCTCACCCCTTATATAGACTAGTTCGGCCTCACAGAAGAGTCCAAAGGATATCCAGCTGTAGTTGATCGAATGGTCTAAAGGGAAACAAGACTGCCACGCCAATGGCTATGAAACATGCATAGTAAGAGGTATGGCTTGGTGCAGATGAAGCGAAAGACTGAAGCCTAAAATGACAACACGACAGATTGAACACAAAGACTTGACCACACTACAGATTGTAAACAAGGATTTTGCCAGCAAACTACAACTCTCAGTCCGTAAAGCAAATTGAGAGTTGGGGGCTTATGTTGTGGGTACTTTTCGGACAATGTCAATTGGGCTAACAAAGGCCTAACGGAGATGAGTCCAGCTAGAAGAGGCACAAATTATTTAAAAACTAAGGTCATTTAGCAGGGGTATCAGCTCGCCAGCTACGGACATAGGATGCAAGATGAAGCCAAGATAAAAATTCCAGCTCATTGAGGACACAGGACAAGGTGGAAGCGATAACTTGGCTCGTTAAATAGGTCTTCAACTCACTGAACAAAGCATAGTGTCCTGGTCGTCTTTCAGGAGACTCACTTTGGATGAATCCAGTAACGAGACCAACCCTTATGGCCAGTGAGTTGCCCAGCGTGAGCTCAAGTCGCTAAAGCTAACAAGCTAAGCATAGGTGCAGAAGTCTAGTCAAGAGTTGGAGGCACGTATTTCCAACCGATAAGTCAACCTCCAAAATCAACACATCAGCCTCCGACAGTCTGACAATGATTTGCCCAGCATTTATTGCCCAACGCCTAGCATTTTTTGCCCAACACAACAGAAATAATTATTTTGTAATTTGTCAAATTACATTTGTAACCCTCCCTACTTCTATAAATGGGGAAAGAGACTCATTGTAACAAGTAAGTAGGAAATTGCATGCAGACACTTTATTGAAATAGTGAGAGAATACTTACATAGTGAGAAAGAACTTACATAGTGAAAGAGCATTGATATTATAACTCTGTTGAACTACACAGAAAAATCACCGTATAACAAAAAATAAAAATCACCGTAGACGTAGGGGTCATGCTGGCTTTATCCAAACCACGATAAAAAGCTTCATGCCTATTGCTCTTCCTCCTTCTCACTTTCTTTTTCCTATTGAAATTTGTATTATCAGCTTGCAGTTTGGGGTGTTGAAGAATCGTTCGGGTTAACCAAAATTCGGGTTCACTAAACCAAATTTTATCATCAACAGGATTAAAGTTGAATATATATTAATATCAAGACATCTTTATTTAACTTAAATCTAGCCCAATCTAATTTTTTTTTTTAATTTTATATGCTCCAGTTCGACTCTTTCTTAAAAAGAGATGTCCAAATACAATCGTATTTAAATCTAATTTTAATATATAATATAATTAAAATATGTAATCATAAAAAGATATATTTGCATTTATTATATATGTAAGAAAAAACATGAGAGAAAAAATTATATTATAGATATATAAATCTTAATAATTATGATCTATGTCACATATATATGTAAAATGTATAATCTACATAACATTTAATATGTAAATATAAAATAAGATTCGACTAGGGCCGATTTCAAATGGGCAAATCCAAACCTTACCCATTTATAAAATAGAGTCTAGTCTGAATTAAAAATAGGATTGGACCAGATTTGCTTCCCTACGTAAAGGGGGATGGGCTATAAAGATAGTATTTATCATGTGGAGTTACAATTTTTTTTCTCTTTTTAATTTTCTATTTTTTTTTCTTTTTGCAGTCAAACTTTATCAATTATTTTCACTTTCACCCGCCAGCGGTCCAAGTGCAGGCAGCGGTTGGGCTTTTGCCCTTTGGATACTGGCCCAATCAATAAAAGACCAAAACAAGATGGAGAAACGAGAGAGAGACAGAATCGAACCCCACTGTCTAACATATAAAGCATTGTAGCTGGAAACATAAGCGCAAGGAAAGTAAACGGAACATGGATTTCACAGAACGGGACCTATTCGGCGACACCGAAGATTACGAGCAGGACCAAGGCAAAGACGACCATGATGGGACCCACTCCTCTTCTCCATCGTCATCGTCGTCCGCTTCTGCTTCTTCTTCTTCATCGTCGTCCTCAGGTTCTTCATCTAACGCCAGTGATGGTGGTGACTCCAGCAGTGGTAGCGGAAGCGCCAGCAGTGGAGGCGAAGAAGACGAAGAGAATGGGGAAGAGCTAGAGCATAGCAGCAAGGCCTTTCATGACTATGAGGACAAGGATCTATTTGGTTCTGATAATGAAGATTACAGCAAAACCCTTGCTACTAGTCCTTACCCGATTCCTGGTAAAATTTCCCTCCTTTTTGGGGTTTGATGGCCACTTTTTCTTTGTGATTTTCATTCCATATAAGACTGGTTAATGAGTATTAAAGTTTTTCTATTTAAACATAATGTTGGTCAAATTTTCATGACTTTACTCAACTACCAAGTAATAGGCTCAGCCCTTTCGCCAAAAACGAAATACCTTTTTGATGTGATTTATAATGTTCGTAAAATTAAAGTGTCTTACTTGCATATATAAACAATTATTCGTTTGTTTAGAAACCTTTAGCAACTTGAAAAATAGTGCTTCATGATGTGGTGGAATATATGGCGCCTATGCTTTTCAATGGCTACATGTCACTTTATTGCATTTACATGATAGTCCATAACTTTCTTGACGCATCTAAACTGTTGAATAAGCTGAAAATGTTGATGAACTCAAAGACAATGATTTTGTTGATTTTATTTTCCAATTCGTTTTATGGCAAGATGTGATTTTCTCTGGCAGTATTGCCTGCCATCCGCAATGCAAATAATCCGGGTAGAGGGGGTTTTGGCCGTGGTCGTTGGCAAAATGAGAGAGGAGGAGCAGGCCTTCTTCCTCGTCCTGGACCTTATCCTCAGCGGCAAAATTATGGTTATGGAAACAGGTTTTCAAATGGCCGCCATGATGAACGGTTTGTCTCTGAGATGAAGCTTTCAAAGAGTGAAGAAACTTTGTCAAGAAAATGTATTGCTTTCCAGGAGGTAGAAATATATTTTATTTGTGTTATATTAGGCAATTTTTAGTCAGTTTGCTTGGGGATAGAAAGAAAATACTATGAATCCTAAATTTTATATCCCACCTCTGGATTTTTTCACTACGTCATTCCAGATTTTAGCAATTGGTATTTAATATCTCCTTCAGTAGATTACCTCTCCATTTTGAAACTAGGGAGGAAATAAATGGAAATTGATAGAGCTGTATAGTGAAAGGATCCTAAAATGGTCTTGGGTCTTTTTCTGTTTAGTCAAATATTGGAGCTTTCGTTGATGTCATGTGATAGTTTGGTTTGTGTTCCTCTGTCATGCATCTGTTATACTGACATAATTAGCCTTTCAGGATTTGTGCAAAATATGGTTCATTGAATATGTGCTGATGGTTATATTTTCTTGAATGCTCTGATAGCCATGCGAAATTGGCTGCTATAGTCGTGTGGAGGGTGGAGAGGTCTACTTTGATGATCGTAGCTTGGTAAGCTATTTAGAGCTTATCTGTATATGGTTGTCTCTTTAGTTTGCATGTGTGGGCTGATAAGCTGTGCTGATATTATCTAAGTTAAATACTTGCTTTTTCCAACTCTTTTAGAGGCTTTTTAAGCGCCTTATTACTGAAGATGTTGGAGCTGATTTGAATGAAGGTTTTGATACATTCACCGCCAAAAAAGGTATGCATTTTGTGTATGACATTGAACCTCTGCTTTAGGATTCTTGAGGTTAGATTTTAGGCTTAAATTCTATGTGCTTTTGGGGTATATAATGTACATGGTGCCTGATGTATGCAAATATTTATGTTGATTGTCCCTTTTCTTTTCCTGTTATTCCTAAATCAGATTTAGGCTCAGAGGGCTTTGGTGATCTTCTTGCTTGCATCAGAGACAAAAATATCCCACTTCAAAACATTCATTTTGTGGTATGAAGTATGTTATAGAGATTTCATAGACCTCTAATGCTTTTACAGAAGCAGTTTACTGAAGTTTCTAACTTTTTATCCTTCGCAGACATTCCGTAACAACCTTAACAAGGTAATTAATTTTTCATTTTAAATAATGTTTACTCCTGGTCTGAACCTTTTTATATATAGCTAAGTATTTGTCAACTTGTGGGCTCTATTTAAATAATCTGGGAGTAACTAATGAGCATTTTGAACATCATACTAACAGATTTAGTATCACATTTTCCTTGGTTTGCAGATATTAGCTACTGCTTATATCAAACATGAACCTTGGGAAATGGGAGTGCATAAAAGGCAAGGGGTTGTCTACCTTGATGTGCATAAACTACCAGAACGGCCGCAGAGTGAGCTGGACCGTCGGAGGTACTGGATGGATTATCTTGTTAGTTTGTTACACTTCATTATTGATGAAAAATGAGTAATTTTATGTTGATAGAGATTAATGTCATGCATCAATTGCATGATGTCATTTCATACTGAAGGTAACACTTAGGGTGGTAGGTAAGAAAGTAATGACAAAGGGAAAATTAGTTGTCATCAAATGTTTCATTAAGTTGTTAAGACCCAAAAAATGATGTGTTGGTGTGTACTGTGTACTAGTTAATGAGGAAATATGGTGACCTGGAAGTTGTCTTTGCCCTCCTTTTTATTCAGTTTGATTGAATAAAAGTTTAATCTTATCATGGTTTGGCATTTAGGTGTTATTGGGGATATTGTTTCGAAAGCCTTGCGACTGAAGACCCAAGAAGAGGTGATGGAGAGGGGATACATCATATTGATGCCAATGTTGAATACTGTGCTGTGATTAAGACAAAATTAGGGGCTCATCGTATCCTAATGGGTGCTGAAATGGATTGCTGTGATTCAACCGATGATGGCAGAAGATTTTACATTGAGCTAAAGACTAGCCGTGAGGTTGGCAAATTCCCAGTCACTTTGCATCTCATTTATTCTTTGTTCTAGCATAGTGTTGCCTAATTTGTGGTATGCTATGACACCTGATACAAATACGGGTACAGGATATGTATTTGAAATGCTAAGTTGGGTACGCAATTAGTTTAAAAATATTGTTTGATTTGTTTTGACATATATGTATTAAAATTTATATAATCTTAATTCTTCTAAAAAAATAAAAGATAATCTATCATCACCAATAATATAATATTAGATGACAAAACATAAGAAAGTAGAATAATTAATAAATTCAAACAGTTTAGAAATGAATTGAGTTCCAAGTTTCCATATCCAAATTCTGAAACTCATAAGCATACTTCTAAAAAATAACAAAAGTAAAGCAAATTGAAAGAAAACATAGAAATTGTTATGAATAGAAGTTGATATTAATATTTAGTAATAAATTTTTTAAATGAGTAATCAAAGTAAAATTTGAGATATGTCCCTAACTTTAATTGATTATGATTAAGATAATTATGTTATAGATTATTATTTGATTAGTATTCAGATAATTATATTTATAGTTGATTGTATAATATTTAAGAGTTACTATTCACCAGAAAACTAAGTCATCATAATATAAATTTATTGCAATTCTTTTCTGAAGCCTCACATGAAATTATTTTAAAATCAAGGGATGCACTTGTTATAGTGTATTGGTTCGCAAATGTATGGCATTTTGGTTCATGCAAATCAATTCGCACTTCATGGGACTTGTCACCATATCTGGCAAAACTTTATCTGGCATTTGTGATTCCCCTTTTCTAATCTTATGTTGGCTCTCATGTTGCAGTTGGATTATCATACTGAGGAAAGATATGAGAAGGAGAAACTGCTCAAGTTTTGGGTACATCTTCCATCTTAAGCCACGAATTTGTGTTTTTCTCGTGTGCTTCATAAGTCGGAATTTCAGTGTATCTGATGGTGGGACCAGCAAATATTGTTTGGAAATTAGTCTCCAAAGTTACATTTTCTACGTTTGTAGTCCTGCTTTAAATGATGAAATTATTAGATCATCTTTAACAAGGGCTTTGTTCTTGCTTTCAGATTCAATCATTCCTGGCAGGTGTTCCATATATTGTTATAGGATTTAGGTAATTTTGATCATCATACTTTTAAAGCATCTTTGTTCATTAACCTTGTGCTGGAAAGTTTGAAATAATTGAGGTCAGATTGTTTGCTTAAAATACATGGAAAATCGTAGAACTTATTCATCGTCTTCCATTGAACCTTGTTTTTAGATTAATATGTTTTGGCTGTAATGCAGGGATGATGGGGGTCGTCTTGTTCGGACAGAAAGACTGAGAACGAAAGATATAACACAGAGAGTGAAGATGAAGAACTATTGGCAGGTATAATTGCTGCTAGATTCATGGGGACTGGGCCAAGTCGACCTGTTATGGTCGTCAATTGCAATAGTGAATTTTCCGTTATTACATAATTGCAAACTTAAGTGTTTTAAGAAAAAGGATTTTTCAAATGTCATTTTTTCATAAGGAACAAATTTTAATAAAGATGTGATTAGTTACTTACTCATGCAATCATTCAGTACATAGCTGATCATAGGATCAGTCACTATCACCTTTTGGGAGGGCCAGACTGTGTGGTCAGTAAACCATATCTACAGCCTCTTGAAGAAACGTTGAACATCACTTTTTCACTATTACTAATAAAACATGTTGGCAGGGAGGAGTCTGTTTGGCATTTGCAGATGAAGTATTATGCTGGCTTTATGGAACAGTCAAAGAAAGTGAGTATTATGGATCCTTTAGTTGGAAGTAGATAATGAATCCTTGCATGAATCTTACTTTTCAAGCCAAATACAGTACTGGGACTATTATATTCTTTTTAATTCTTGCCATGTGCCATATGTTGACAAAAAGTAGATTTATGTATATTAGCCGATTGTTCATACTTAATTGGGTCTGCGATTATCCGTAACCAATACACTTGTGTCCTTTTTCAGATGAAGATTACATATTGCAGTTTGCTCCGCCTTTCAACCGTTTAGAGCTTTTGCAAGCCCAGTCTTGCCCAGATGCAATTACTAGTCATCTTGATCTGTTGTGAACACATGGAGACTTTATAGGAATTAATAGAATTCATTATATGCAGAGGGGAATAAAGTTTTGATTTTTTCCCCAAGGGTTGAATCAGTTAATGGTATTTATGAGATTGGGGTAAGTTGTTATGAATGCTGAGAATTCAATTGGATACTTTTGGAAGAAATCTTTTGAAAAATAACGAACAGATATTCTTACACTTGATTGGGTTGTACTGTTCACTCCTTCAATTTCCTTCATTCCTCTGTTCACATTCCAAACAAAGCCTTTAATCTAAATTTTGGTCAATATAGCGAAACTTTATACACCATTTCTAATCTACAAACAGATAAATTAGGTTGGGCATCCTAAACCTCTTGAAGTATTTTGCCCACGGAACAAATAATCTGAAAAAGAAAGAGGAAACTTCACCATTTAAAATGATTCAATGGTTGTATACTGATGTCTATTAGTATGCAAGACAGCATTAACAGAAGTACAGATTATGAAAGAGTGTATACTTGGCAAGTTTTAATTGAGGCCAATTGTGGAGAAAATTTACTGGACCATGGGAAATAAAGCATCTGTTTTTTTCATTCTTCTATATTTTGGTGCAAGACTATTGCACCCATAAGAAACTAAAATTAAATTATAGAGAAAATAAATCAAATCTACATAAATACCTTTCCAAACGAAAATATATAAGTGTATAATTTGTAACTTAATAAAAATTTTACCAAGAAATACACTTTATATGCATGTGGTATGTATTAATTTTAATTTATTCATCCATAAATTAAAATGTAAATAATTTGTGATTTGTACTGTTAATATTTTATTTATTTATGCTAATTTTTCATCAAATTTAATAAATTTTATCACGTACTTCCTAATTTGACCTTTATTGCATTTATTGTTCCAAATTTTCTCTTTTGTCTAAATTTGAAATCCTAAGAATTTGTTTAAAGTTTTGCATTTAGAAAAAAGAAAAAATTAAAAATGATAGGATGTAATCAGAGTTAAATTAGAGAGTATGTAATAAAATCAATTAGATTTAGATAAAAGATTAATATAATTGAACCAAATATTAACATTATAAATCATAAATTGTTTATTTGTACCGCTTTAAATCATATATAGATAAATTGAAATGAGAATTATTTTTTTCAAAATTTTATCTTTTGTAACTTCATTTTTATAAAAACTTATAATTAGTTGATAAAAAAATTATAAAAAAACTGGTATTACGAACTTAGATGAAGATACAATTTATTATATATTTATTACATCTATAATTTGTATCTTTTAGCAAAATTATGTGCCATTGTTAGCAAAATAAAACTTCCCGCATGTAACAAAAGTACGAGTTTCATTTAAAAAAAAAATGGGGGGGGGGGGGGCAAAAGCCTTGAAAGCCCATGGCCCCGGTCCGGCGCGGTGTTAAAGTTCACCGACCGGGCAAAGCGGTGAAA